>JALIZH010012813.1:0-43119 GCA_030522465.1 Rhipicephalus appendiculatus | reverse complement strand
GTATAGTGGGTGCAATTCGCCGGCGGCAGAACTATGATGTCTTGGGCACTGCTGAAATTTGTGCTCAGCGTGGACTGAAAGACGAAGACGAGGAATAATGGAATGGAGGCTTCAGTAGGTTTGGACTGTTTTACAGACGCCATTTTCAATCGGTATTGCGCAGTGCGCCAATAAAGGCTGCCGAGGGCATTTTCCCCCATAATTTTACGTGCACTGTTAAAAATTTGGACCCCTGTTTACGTAAGAAGCTGAAGGTAAAGTGTCGCCGAATACTTTTCCTTTTTCAAATTATTGCGATTTCCTTAAACGGAGTTTCCTTGAAAATTTTGTACGTGATGTCTCTTAAAGACGTTATACGTAATGTCTCCTAGAAACGTTGTACGTAATGTCTCCTCGGAACGTTGTACGTAATGTCTCCCAGGAACGTTATACGTAACGCCTCCTAGAAACGTTGTACGTAATGTCTCCTCGGAACGTTGTACGTAATGTCTCCCAGGAACGTTATACGTAATGCCTCCCTAGAAACGGTGTACGTAACGTCTCGTAGAAACGTACGTAATGTCTCCGTACGAATGCCTTACGTAATGTCGCCTAGAAATGTTGCACGTAATATCACCTGAGGAATGTATGCAATGTCTCCTTGGAAATTTCGTATGTAATGAGGAATATGATATGCGCCACATAGTGGTTTTGTTGCCTTACAATCACCAATGCACACAACTTGACACCACACTCTACCTAAAAAGTTGTAATAATGAGTGCTGTGTGGTGAAGAAAGTAACGGTGCCTTACATGCAGCTACCGCAATGGTTATTGACTGATGCCAGCAGCAGCTGCTACTTAGCTACGAAGTTGTTGGAGAGTGGATAAGCACATTATGCAGTGATTGCAACGAAAATTTACATGGATGCTACACAAGTCACGAGGAAAGACATGCATGTAAACACTGCCCCTGTTGACACGTATGTCGGGCTACAAGTGAGATTGCATTTTGTTGGTTACTTCATTGACAACTGATGCGTCCTGGCACCACATACAAATTAATTTTATGTAGTTTGGCTTTATGAAGTCGAGGGTCTGACAAAATCTCGTCTGGTCAGGATGAAACTGGTACAGATATAGTTGGACACCAATCACAAACAGCCTAGTAATACAAACATATATTGCTGTTCAGACATAACAAATAAATTGGCAGATCAAATATCATGACACTTTTAGCCTCATATACGTTTCAACAGGGGCTATGTGTAGATGCATGTCTGTTCTGATCACTTGTGTTAAACATCTAGTGGAAATTTTTTGTCGCCATCACTGCATAATATATCTATCGTCTCTGTAACAACTTCTTAGAAGCAAAGTAGAAGCTGCCGCTGGCATCAGTCAATAACCATTGCGGCAGCTGCAAGTAAAGCACCATGACTTTCTTCACCACACAACACCTATAATTACAGCTTTTTAAGCACAATGTGGTGTCATATTGTAAAGCAACAAAAGGCACTATTTGGCGCATATATTCCTCAGCAAATGTTATAGCATTCACTGTGATTCCTACAATGTGTAAGACAGCGGATAGCTGTGGCAGGAAGAATGCATACATACAGCTTCTTGCCAAGTAAACAGTGAACACCCAGCTGCTCTGAACGCACAAAGATGGGGTTTATTCTGCCAAACTGTACGGATATACTGTTCGCACCCCGGCTCATCTGCAAAGAGAAGAAACAAAAAAGATCAGGACAACTGAACCAAAAGAAAGAAGGCAATTTGTGCCATAATTGAATTTTGCATGTACCTTGCAAAATCAAATGACCCACACAGCAGCATGTTCTGAGTTTTGATGCATCCACAGCATGCTCAAACTTATAAAAGAAGACAGGACATGTGCCTCTAAAACTCTTGCACCAGTGAATAAATGTAGTGTTCGCAGAAAAAAAAAGACAAATGACTTCTGCACAGACGACATTCCAGCCACGAAGTGCTGGGCACTGTTGCGTAGTAATACCTCGGTATGCTTGGATAGTATGTTGGCATGCATGGGCAACATCTCAGCAACAGAACCCAAAGCTACGTGGCGCAAGCATCAAACTGTTTCAGGACACGCTGCGGAGCGTTCGTGTTAAGCTTGCTCACGATTGTACAGGCATCTAAGTACACGGGCATAAGTCAGAGTGCACTTTACATTCTGTAGTACCTTTGAAGTACTTCTGAAACCAAATGACTCATTAAAATGAGGCTGAGAAACAAAAAAGAAAAACAGAATGAATGTCCGAAAAAAAACGAAATAATGTAGTGCCACACTTGCCCCTAGCTATGGAATATAAAATGAAGGCCTAAATGCTGCCATTACACAGTAACACTCAGGCTCCTAGCAATGTTTTTTGCAGTATGCTAATGAAGGCAATGGTTCTTAATGACTGGAAGCTGTTGTTTCTCATTTATCTTAAAAAAGCAAATAAAATCATGTCAAATCTGAAACCCTACTTAAGAGTAACCCTACAAAATAAAACTCCAGCTAAGAACAGAGAAAACTGAAGCTGATCTCTTGTACTCATCCATGGTACTCTTTTGTCTAGATTCGCACAAAACATCGCACAATTATGAAGGCCCTTGGCAATGAGATCTGATGATACTGAGCATTTTTGTTTTACTAAATTTTATCACTAATGCTAGGTCTTTTCATTTATGTAGTTCTTATTACAACTAAAATGAGGCTTTAAATACCACCCACAAAGCAAAGGACTCTCCCGAAAATTAACCTTCACAGAAAAAGCAAACTTTTCATCCTTTTTCTGTACATCTCAGCAATACAGATAGAACCAATGCAGCGATGAGGTTCAGTAATGAACAAAAATTATTTAGACAGTCACAATGTTACCAACAGCACATATTTAAGACAGCAACTACTGAAGCTTGCAATCGTGTATTAAAAAGAACAAAAATCCACAGAAGCTCAGATGCCCCTTGCTTTAAACACTGCTTCACAGGATGAGGGAGCTTGCATTATGTATATTTCAGTAGAAAAGTTTTTTTTAGGTGCTTCATAAAGACTGGAACTCTGTACACTGAAAAAAGTTAGTCAGACAGCTTGATGGGGAAAAAAAACGTTTTCACTTGTTTTACTAGTTTGATCATCCTACTTTCACTGAGGAAGGACTGAAAAATATATGATAAAAATGCTAATCAAACAGGCATCTCAATGAGAGACAGTGACACAAGAAATCAGGTTTTATTGAGTTATTTTTTGTCCACCTTTGAGTGGCTGTCCCACATGCAAGCGCAGTCGGCTGCAGCCATTAACAGAACATAGCTTCAGGCATGCTTTCACCCACTTCTCTTTACTAATGAAGCTATTGATATCATATATCATTAAAAAAAATTTAGTGAACTTTTTGCCATCATTCATGAAAAAAATTTTTTGCTGTATGTATTGGGCTTCATTCTGAGGGCAACACACACCACATCTAAGTAAGTTATGTTTCAAATTTGTTGTCTAGGGGTTTGTGTACTGAATGCAGGAAAAAAAAGTGACTATTCTCCAAAAGGAGCAGTCACATACTTTTAATGGGGCAATGCAAAGAGAACCAATGAAGCACAATGAATTTGACTGCAGTGACAACCACACCACAGAGGCCCGCGAGGCTGTAAACTTGCTTATGAAATCACTGCCATGGGGGGCGATTTTATTAGCAGTGTTACTGAGTTCCCGGGCTTATCGGAAAAGAAGCTGGCGTCATTCAAAGGTGACAAGAGAGTGACAGGATCGGTTCAAGTGACCACTGGGGCAACTTGTAAGCAGCAGAAAGCATGCGACGTCCAAAAAGTGTGAGATTTCTATTGTAGAGGCTATTGTAGAGTGCAAAAGCCTTGGTTCTTTATTTGAGCTCAAGTGTGTAAATGGTTAGCGCCCTTCTTAAGACATTTCTTTTGGGTACATGTCACATCACGCTGATCCAACCGGCCACATTTTAGGTGACCCAGAACAACAGCGTGAAGTATACCCAACTGCACAACTGTTTGAACAATATGACAAGCACTTGGTATTACATACTGTTTACTATGTGGGGAGTTCCTCATAATATAGGTGCGATAAGTCCCTCGAGTGGGTGAGTAGAATAGTAAATAGTGCACATTTAGACTGAAACGGAGAAAGCAACACGACACCACTGCTAACTATAACAAATGATTATTTGAAACCGCAGAAAAATATATACGGACAGAAGTAGGTGAAATGAGTGTGCATGTCACACAGGCATGTCTGCAAACCATCTGAAATCGGCACAAAGGAATGAAAGTTCCTTTTCGTGCAAACTAACAGATAGTGTGAAAACTGTGTGCACAATGTTCAATCATTTCGGCTTGAAATATCTCAGGACTAACTTTTTAAATTTTTGACAATCATGTCAACTTCAACAAATTCATTTTGACACCCACATGAGTCAAATTGCATGACTAGAGCCCCGCCTTTGTGTTTTCCTCATTGCCACAGTGCTCTCTCAAATCATCCTTAAGGTATATAGTAGACTGGCCGCTGTAGACCTTTCCACAACTCAACGAGATCAGATAAACTGGGTGATCAGGAAATCTAATGAACTCAGATCTGTTTTTTTCAGCACATCACTGGTGGCTTCTTCCCAAGCACACCAATTTTGCGAAAGCTGAGAAGTCTTTGAGGGGCACTAAACACAACAGATACGTCAAAGCAACCAGCAATTTCCATGACATTATGAGCAATCTCATGCATGTAACACTACATTTCCTGTCAGTGACCTTGATGGTGTGGGCGCACTGATATGATGATTTGTGAAGTAAATTTCTTGCCACTGCTACCTGTAAATTACTAGTATAACCTGCTTCCAGCAAACAAGTTGCCTTATTCCAAAGTGCCTGAACAGTCAAATGTAGACACGTTGTCAACACAGCATTACAGAAGGTCATGTTAACACGCTCCTTTCTGCCAGTTTTGAATGTGACGACAGGAACAGCTCGTTCGCTCAAGGTTCATAACACCAGCAGGTGTGGTGACTGCTACAATGAAACATCTCCAGAAATATCAATTTTCCCTCAACAAGCTCGAATGTTAATCCTAAAAACGTCGCATACTCGCATAGTATAAGAATGCTACGAGCACTCGTGTCAAGGAAGTTCGAGTCATTGTTACAAAAAAAACAGAAAGGCTGCCACAGATCAGAAGGCCTTTAAAATGGTAGTAGAGTATGACTGCCATTAAAGAACAATGTCAAGTTTGCCTAAGGATAAAGCACTATAAACAGGAGCGATGGAAGAACCAACATATAAGCCATACTTTTGCAAGCATGAAACAGCGTTCCATTTAATGAACATAAACCTTAGATAAAAGCCTACTACGGTGGTTCTCAGCCATGGATTTTTGGTCACACCTTGTGGGCTGGTGAAAGCTGAGGGAGCCCTCAGTGTGAAAGGGGAGGGGTCATAAATTAACACAACATGCAGCGTGGAATAGGTGCTTCTTGCCTCCTTGGCAAAGTATGGTCAAACTAAAATGCCACGCCAATTCGATCTCAACAGCTTGTCAATAACTTGCGTGGTCTGTAGCTCCATTCAACCTGTTCTAGCTACGTTAGCCCTTCAAATATGCAAGCATAAAAAAAGCATACTCGCATGTATATGTCGTAGAAAAGTGCAAACCAAAGCTTTACAACCATCTCATGAACAAGGGGGAAACAGATTGGCTGTGCCGCAAATAATGTTATGCGGTAAAACATACTAAAACTTGAAAGGTGCCACTGTAACGGGGCATAACGTGCCTGTAAAAAATGAGTTTTTTTTTTTGTTTTCAAGGGTGGGTTTCGCAACTCCCAAAAATATCTTCACGGAATTCCTGGGGTCCGTGGACACCCATTTGAGAACCACTGACCTAGCAGTTGAAAACTGCCAACTGGAATGCCAGCAGACATTTGGAAGGTTACTGAACCGCACTTTTCAATAGAATCTTCAAAGAACTTTATTAGACTCTAGTGGGTTGAAGAATAATGCCGATCTTTAGTCAATGGACAATGCAATTGAATTTCAGCTAATTCATTCAGCGCGGACGTGATCCAAAACCTGGATAGAATCTTTCACCTGAAAAGGATCATTACCCTCCTGCGGATTTAGTTTTTCTTGCAAGAAGCTAAAACCAATTTTTGACATTCTGCTATCTCAGAAATGATAACATGTAGAGGGAATTAGATATCTGTCTTCGCGCTAAAGAACATGTCGCTTGGTGGAAGCAGGTTATCAGAGCAATCTACAGGTAGCAGTGGTCGAAAATTTACTTCACATATTATCTGCCCGCAGTATCGAGCACAGAGTTGTAGTGGCTTACATGCATGATATTGCGCATAATCTGAAGAAGACTGCTTTTGAAGTACCTCTTGTGTTGAGCGCCCATCAAAAACATTTCAGCCTTCGCAACAGTAGTGTGCCTGGGATGGAGTGGCTGGGGACCTGTGCTAGCACGCCTTCTGTTAGTTTGTCTGAAAAGGAACTTACAGTCTTTCGTGTCGATTTCAGATCGTTTGCAGTCACACCTCTGTGACGTGCACTCTGACGCACATATTTCTATTCATGTCTTTCTCTGCTAATAGTACGTTTTGTTGAGCCAGTTGGTTCATCGTTACTTGAAAGACGTAACGCAAGGTTAGAAACGAGAAGAAACAAGCAGAGACAGAAAGGATGCCAACCAATAAATGTAGCACGGCAAGAAGCAAAAGCGATCAAGCGCATGTCTTTCAAGTAACGATGCACCAACTGGCCCAACAAAGTGTACTATTAAGCTTCATTTCTTCTACAGTGGGCCCTTTCCAGTCTGTTTCACCTTCTACTCAGTCTCAGGACTACGCGCGCTTGATCACTTTTGCTTCTTGCAGTGCTAGGTTTATTGGTTGGCGTTCTTTCTGTCACTTCTTGTTTCGAACTTTTCGTCACGTCTTTCAAGTAACTTTCTCTGCTATTACAAATAAATATTTATGTATAGAGCTTGTGTCATGCTGCTGACTCCGTCAATGTCTAAGTGTGCCCTGTTTTCCTCACATTATGTAGCAACAAGCCACAAACTACCTTGTTGACTTCACTTCTAGATTGGTCAAAAATGGCCGAACTGCCCATTTGTAGACATGGAAACGAATACCTACCATTTAACCCATTAAGGACCACGAAAGAACTACTGTTCCGATTTTATTTAAATTTTGCACGTTTAATTAACCACAACAGATAACGACACGTGCAAATTTTCATAGAGTTACGTGCGTTTCTTCAGGAGTTATGATACTGTACTATAAAAAGTACGCTGGGCCTTCGAGATAGCAACGGGCAAGGTGACTTGATGCAAGAATGGCGAGTACGCTGGGCCCTTGCGAAACGAATAACAAAGTTTTCTTGGCCCATGCCACTTAATCAAGGACCAGTGCTTTAGGGAAAGCGTAACGTCACGCTTTTCGCCACACGATTTTGATGTATTTTGGCAGAATTCTACTGTTTTGCCGGCTTGTGAAAATGTCCGTATGGATAGAGGGTAATAGCAAGTACAGTAGAATCTGGAGAGCTTTGATACTTCTCTTGGGTACAACAAGGCGCAGTCAGTGTTTTGCTGTTATGCGACTAAAGGACAATAGTTAACGTGTAGAGGGTCTGCTAAAACCTACGATGTGGTAGCAGACGCTTTATGCGTTGTCTGCGGCTATTTCGATCATCTAGGTAAATAGGGGCTGGTGCCACTTTTTCTCAGCGATGAAAATTCTCTAGTCATTCGCATCTTAATCGTAGAGCTCAAACCCCCCTCATGGCATTGTTACTGCGGATGAAGAAGGAGGACAGTGGCACTACGTTTTTTTTCTTTTCAGTGAATGGCCACCACGATACAGAGCATAGTCACTCAACTATGTAGCCTTTCGTCAGCATAACAATTATGCTCTTGTCTTTGCCATTTTGGAAACAAAGCTGCTTTCCTGAGTAAAAACAGAAGTTATCTTACCCACGTTCCTCTCGTTCCATGTTTTTTTTATCGTTAGCAGAGAGCATCCATTCGTACCGTCGTCATTCCCCTCCTCCTCCTAAGTTCTCATGTTAGGGTCAGAATCACCAATTAAAACATCAAGAGGCTCTCGTATATTCACAGCGACATCTTTCGCAGCCTCATGAGTCTGAGATAACCGAAAAAATGGCATTCATAACAAAAAAAGGCTGTTGAATATATGATGCAACGCACAACAAGAGTTACATGTATGCTCCCACGAAGTCCCAGTGTACTAAATAAAGTACAGCAACATTTAATTATTCCTCACAGCAAAACTATGCACTCTATAGGCTTCTCGCGCTTTGCAGGGATTGAATTGCTCTTCCTGAAGCAAAAACTGTCCGTTTTTTCAGCATATAAAATGTAAAACTTCAAATTAATTTAGAAAAAGTAGTACTGACCACGTGCGTTTAACAGGCTCTCAATTTCCCAAAGTTTGACGACTCATAAAACAGAAAAAACATAACCGAGTCAATATTCCAAATTAGGATTTTCTTGCTGCAACCTTTGGCATCAGAAATTGTAATGAGCAAGATCAGAATATTATGTTTTGTATTTTCTATGCCCGAAAAAGGAAGTGTACTTTTTAAAGTACACTGGTCCCTAATGGGTTAATATGGGCTTGTCCAGACCTAATGAAGAATGCTCCGATCTTTCACAGCAAGCTGTCCACTGCTTCAGTCCCTTGAATGCTTAGTTGTCTACGCTGGGTACATGCACAAAAAACATTCCATCAGCTTCTCCAGAATAGAGGCCTTACAGTATGCAAGTAGTACATACAAACATGATAGCTAAACACAGGTATATGTTGATATACCAAAATTTGGTCTTGCATGATGAGCTCAGGATGCATTAAAGCAAGTATTAGTGGAGTAATGAATTTTGCAGACAAATGTAGCTATGGATTTTATGTCAAGCTTGCCTGCACTTGAGTACTAAAAAACGGATCAAAACCGCAGCTTGCAAAAAGTAATTTGCATAAAAAACTCCATCAGCACTCTGACCACATTATTAAATAAATTAATGTGTGCTCTATGTGCGCAATGAATAGTAATGAGCCAACCTTACGGCATTTCATCATGAATGTGAAGATTTCAAGATAGCTCAAGATTTTGTAGAAGTGTAAGAAACCAGAGGGTACAGGAAACATTAAACACTTATTTTTTCTGTCACCTCTGCTGCTCTTGCATGGTTTTAAATCTTGGGTATGTTTTGCCAGCATGCCTAGATTTAAACTCTTCAAAAAATCAACCTTGTTCGACTAAAGTCAATTCATACACATGCCTCGTCCTGTTCACTACAATTGTGTCTAATTCAATGAGCCCTGAATTCACTACACTTCTTTCGTTCTTTCATCTTTAGGGTCGCATCAAGGCAGACTTGATGGTTTCAGGTAGCATGCGAGGGTTCATTGGCCAGCTGCCAATGGCCACAAGTGGCACTAGCATGTACTGTTCGGATTAAACACATAGAGGTTCTCGGATGGATGAGACATCTACCGCTGTTGTAGCCACATTGAGCATCAGATGCACTACCCAGAGGTTTCAGATCCATTCCTTGGCAGCAGCAAGTGTCTCTTTCGTTTACTTTAATTCCTTTCAATTTGCCATATTTACCACACTACAGTTAAAAACTAAAATAATCTCCCCTATGCCTTCCTTGGCTTCATTGACTGTTCGATTTGGTAGGTTGTCTAACAAGGAAAACGAGGCCTTAATCCATCCCCCCTTGTTTCGTCAGTCCAATTTCATAGTGCTTGGCATGCCACAAAATCAGTAACCGCACTGTCCAGAATTCTGTGATCAGAAAACGTGTTGACATATCAGAAATGACATTCACCAATTAACAAATGCATAAACTAATTCAGCACTGTAACCACTTTCCCTAAATGAACATCTTGGTTGTGAATACTGCAAATAAGACCCACCTTTTGGCTTCATGCTTCTTTGCAAAGCACAAAGGAAAGCGAGAACTACAGTACCACACAATCAAAGTAATGTTATTGACACACCATTACAGCCTAAACCATTTATAAGAAGCTTCTGCAATAGTGCTACTTCACTATTAAAAGAACTGGTATAAGAAAGAACATGTTTCGTTCATCAAAGAAAGACATGTAAGGGCAGGACTAATAATTGACGTTTTTTCCAGGCAAATACAGCAACAAGCAAAGCATGCGCTAGCTTAATAAACTTAACTAAACTGCACACATTTCTGTCAATGATAATTTATATATATATATGCCGTAGTACTTCCAATTAAGCTTGCAATTAAATATGCCCACTTCTTATTACTACTAGCACATAAAATGATTAGCACAAATGTATTGCCATCCCTTAAATTTCCTGTCCAACTAAATCAAAGGTCTTAAGCATACGGCTTGTGTATCTCTAGCCGACAGCCCAGCTTACGTAAGACTGTCCTCATCCCATATTTTCTTTCACTTATTTAGTAGAAATGTCCATGAAGTACACAGCAAGACCGGTCCAAGAAATTTTCGTAAGGTACCGCACGTGGACACCATATGCTTAAACATTACCTCAAAATAAAGACTTGATACTTCACTATCGACACCTCAATTTCGGTCTTCTATAGGTTATATTGCTGATGGGTTTTGGTGCCCCGTATTGGGGTGTTTACTCCACTGCTTTGTATCTTTAACAGCAAAACAAACAGTGCTACGCCTCTGCATTCATTCTCCATTCTGTAAATAAACGCATTCTATCGTCGCAATTGTGGTGGAGGTGCGGGGTACTTTCGTGAAAATCAGTGCGTCCAAAAACCACACCTGTTGGCTAGTTTCCCGGGGGCGGAGATGAAACTGTTGCCAAGACCGTGCAATGGTGACGAAGGCTGACGCATGCTAGGCGGTGTCAAGCTGCACACAGACACGGGCAAGTCACTCCGGATGTTCGGCCGGTAGGCGTGCTGCTCGGCAGTTGTTGGTGGGCCATTCTGTAAATAAATGCGTTCCATCGTGAAATGGCAATGTTTTCAGACATTTTTTTTTTCACTCCCCCCCCCCCCCCCCCGCCCCTCCTTTCTGCTGCCACTTTTTCCATTGTCCTTGAATTTCCGGGAGACTAAATAATGAGACTAAATGTGGCGACTGCAGCCCGGCAGTCGAAGTGAGTTTGAAACCCTTGAACCAAGTGCTATGCGTACTGACCTTGCCCAACCTCACGATAGAGCAATTATGCTATTTGTCATGGCTAAGACATGTGCAGCATGGCAGATGGCGACGCAACCAGAAATACCTACGCTTCTGAGCAACTTTACAAGCATTTTTTCTATCTGCGCATCCGTCTACTGCTTTGTGCTTGATTTTCATGTTATTCATCATTACCGTTGCATTTTCCTCACAGAAAATGTACGGGGCGACCAGTACACTGAAAATTCAAAACCAGGCCAATTTTTTAAGGCGAGAGGCTATTGCACGATCAATTGCTTCACGCGATGATCTCGCGATAATAATATTTAGGGTATTACGTGCCAATACCACGATATGAAGCACGCCGCAGTGGAGGGCTCCGTAAATTTAGACCACCTGGTGTTCTATAACGTGCGCTGACATCGTACAGTACACGGGCCTTTAACTTTTCCCCTCCATCGAAAAGCGACCGCCACGGCCGGGATCGAGCCCGCGACCTTCAGGTCAACAACCGAGCACCGTAACAGCTACACCACCGCGGCGGACGCGATCTCGCGAAAAACACAGCGGAGGAAGAACGGCGCAACACAAGGCTTGAATGACGGAAAGACAGCAAACACTCCCTAGAAGTGTAAAACAAACATCATAGAAAAGCAAATATACTACCTGTAGCACAATCTATACTTGCCTATCAGACACCTGTTCTTGCAAATCATCGCTGCTGTGTGAACACGCCACCCGGGCTGCCTTACCTGCATAAAGTGTCGCCACGCAATAAGGTCACATAGTTACGTATTTTGGCGACTTTCTTGAACTCACCTACGTATCCGCTGAGACGCACACTTGTGCTTTACAATCACCGTCGTCGTCAGAGAAGGCACTGGGTCGTGGACTGTATCAGTAGGTGCATTCCATTGAATCACGCATAAAACGTGCGCAGTCAAGAAACGTGGTAAGCGCGCCATGTAAGCGCGCCGATCACGTAGCACTGAGCGCGCAGACAAAGCTACGAGTCCGTTGAGGCTACGACCGCTCAAAGACGACGCACCAGAGAACACCATCACAAAATCTAGGCACAACTTTGGCCGCCCGTTCCATCCGGCACGCGATAGATCTCCAGCCGACGACGAGCAACGAACACGACCACTGATAATATGCAGAAACACCGCAAATACATAAGCGCGGGACAAACTTTACGCGGCAGCGACGTCCGGACATTTTCTTTTCCATGCTAAACGTAGTGAGTGTCCTTAGCGCCGGCTCCCGCGTGGGCCTTTTGCGGTGAACTGCCGCGCCGCGGCGCTGCTGCACCGTACCTGTCGGCTTTGAGCGCTCGGGGAGCGCGCGGAATGCGAGGGCGTCTGATATGCGCTGTTGTTTTTTGCGCTGAGTTTTCGCACAGGGCACTAGAAGTCTACTTAGCTTTAATAATGCGGTGGGGAATAGAGCTTACCCATATTTAAGCGCTGTGTTAGCGCGGGGGCAACAACAGCTTGCAAAAACTCGTGTGTCAAGCGGCATCAGCGTGACCTAGTTCCAGTGATGGAGTTCGAGAACGTTGGTGCGTTCGTAAAAACGAGCAAAGTGAACAGGCACAAAGAAGGAAGGAAAAGTAACTTTTTCGCACGGCGAATCGGCCAATAGCATCGAGCATCTAAGAATTAAGAGTAATAAAAAAGATAAATTACACGCGCAGTCAGCTGAAATACGCGTAGTGACCGCTTCATTACCACTACGAGTATTTTACTCATTGTCGCCAGTGGTTTTCTAGCCATATGCACACCGCTTTATTCGACAATTTGTTAGCCTCCACCATATTATTATGAACTTATGAACATAGCACATCGGGAAGACGTAAAGGAAATAAAAGGAAGAGTAGAGACGGCCAAACGACCGCAATACTTTTGGCTTAATCTCACTTCTGAGGTAGCGTACAAGGTTCACCGAGTGCAACGCTTGTGTTAAATTCCGGCATTTGAAAGAAAAGCAATGCCAAGTAAACTTACATTATTTCCCAAGTTTGTGCATCAAAAGACGTATTATAGAAAATGCTGTACCAATATCCGGATATTAACAATAATAATAATTGTTGGAGTTTAACGTCCCAAAACCACTATATGAAATATTAAAGTAACAAGTACCCCCATTCTTTCTCTAGAAGCTGAACAGCTATACGAAATGGAAACAGTTTCAAACACCTCATTCTCCACTTCATATATTTTCAAGGTTCTCGGCGGTTAGCGTTCGCGTAGTTCAGACTTTTACGAAAAAATGTAGACGAGTAGTTACATGAAATGCAATTGTTTCCGCGGCAATGAAGTGCGCGTCAACAGGGCACCCGGCCGCAATTTCCCGCTTTGTTTCTGATGAGCTCAATATAGCGTCCACCACGCTTTCGTGCTGAAGCTCCCCTAGTACTGAAACAGCGTGTATGGTCATTTCTTTAATATATATATATGAAGAGATGGCCAGACGGGTAAAAGAAAGCCTCTTTTGTACTACAGACGTGTGTAATCAGAGCTGAGAATCGCGTTTGTTTTCGGGCGATCTCTGGTAAAATGAAGTGAGGCACACACGATGTTGCACTGTCATCGATTCATTTACTTTGGTTTGTCCTGTTTTGTTTAAAGCGAAAGCCTTAGGTGCTTCATATAACACGTACGTTAATTAACCGTCGGCGTCCCGCGTCGTCAACACGAGCGCTGCAAAAAATTATCACGTGATGACGTCACCATGACGCCTCAGATCGGCAAAATTTGTGACGGTATCATGACGTCACTATGAAGCCATCATGACGTCATACATCGGGATGTCATGTGATGACATGATCACATGACATGGTAACTTTGCATTGCCTCCATGATCTGTGGGCCAATCACGGAGGCTATGTAAAACTAGGTGAGGTGCCAATGCCTTCAATCCTGGGGGCAGTGCGAAACCACATAAGGGGCAGAAAGCTTTAGGAGGGGGGGCGGGGGGAGGATCAAGGCATCGAATGAAGAAAAAGAAGCACATGGCTTTCGCTGTCGAGTCGTCTTAGGCGAATGCATAAGGGACCGTGCGAGTTTTTTTTTTTTTTTTTTTTTTCATGTATTTTACTTAAGTGGTCAGTTCTTCAAAATGTGTAGGTGAGTCCTAAATCTTGAGATCGATATTGCTGATGATCATGTTTTCATCACCTGACGGAGACAAATCATCAGACCACGCATCCTCAGAATTATTTCTCGCTGGAGAAAGCGGGTTTGCGCGCCACACGCCATATCATTATCATTAGTCGGTCGTTACGCAAATGATCAGCATGTCAAATTAGTGATACATTCATGCCCCTTCATGCCAATTTTCGTGTATACCAACTTGCCAAGTCAATGAGGAGCGAGAGCTACGCGAGTTATTTTTGCTTTTGGTACCGCAGCCACGCCGACGGCCACCTTCCGCTTCGCATGAAAAGGCGTGGCATGAAACAGCAAAGTACGGGAGGCAGCCTTTTAAGACGAATTGAACGCACGAAATTAAAGAAACGATATAAAGGGTGCAATCGCGTTAGCATGAGATAGCCATTTACTACGAGCGTATATGTGCTGCGCTAATTCTCGAGGTTATCTTCGTGATCTCCAGCTTGTTCTCTTCTGCAGCACATTTACGTTCGTCATTCCACACGAGACTGAATTAAGCAGCTTCGCTCAAACGGGCCCGTAAGTGCGGACGATAGCGGTGACAAATGAGCTGAAAGGAAATATACAAAATCCCCGTTTCAAAACACACAAACGCGTTCTCTATGCAGTGAGTCGCTGCAGTGTTATATTGCAATGACGTAGTATTAAATATTGCCCAAATTACCGCAATGTTGGCTAATAGCGGCCCAAATATCGGGCACGTAGCAGACGCTCGCTCCTTTGACGCGGCTTCCACCTCGGAGAAAGCCCACGGGTCCTGCACGGCAGTGCCGCGGCGCGGGAGTTCACCGCGAAAGGCCCTCACTTCTTCCATGTATTCTCGCTGCGCTTTGGACACTCTAACGTAGTTCCGCACGTGTGGTTTTGGTTTGAAGTGATTGGATCATGCACGTTACAATACAGTATATCCCCAGTCGATGAAAATAATAAACACACATAATATCAACAGACATTATAATTATACAAGCATAGAACAAACTTATTTATTTTTTATTTGTTCTTTTTTTTTGTGCTAAACATGGTCCCGCACGCAGTATTTCATTTAAAGTGATTCGCTAAAGTGCAGCGGGTGATTTGAACTGAGTTGCGGAGCGCAGCCTCCTCGTGTTATCTGTTTTCACTCTTCTCCCCTTCTTTATCGTGCTCTTTTGCCACCCTGTTGACCTTGTCGGGCTGACCTGTGTGATGCTTCGAGACACGCTGAATCTCACCGGCTGTGACGATCGTCCCCGTTCTGCCCTTGCTACCTTGCTCCGCTTCCGTCAAACACGAGCTTAGCCTAGCGGCTTTGAAACACGGAAAGAACACAGGCGCGCATGCACACAAAACATATTTATCTGAAGGGACGTAAATAGCGATGGGAGAGAACGAGAAGCGCACCGGTACATATTTATCGCGAAGTGTCAATCGCTACCCCAAACCAACGCCCATATTTTTTTTTTTTCATTTGTATTAATCAGTCGTGCCTGGAGATACAAGTTTCATGAGGAAGGATGGCTCGAAAAGAGAGAACGACGAACTTTTACAAACGAAACATGGAGTTGCGAAGATTGCTTGGTGACGTTAGGAGGAAGTGCGGTAGGTCCGGTGCATTTGTGGTTGGAGAAACGAACGGGTGCACTTACAAACAGGCGTGCCCCCCTGGAAGCCAAGGGGGGGGGGTGCAAAGCCAGCCCCATATGTTGGCATAATAGGGAGGGGGGGGCACTGCGACGAACCTTCGCCCCCTCCCCCCCCTCCCCTGAAGGTGAACCCTGCGCACGCCTATGCTTACGAACATCGCCTGTTTCACTTGTTGGTACCTCTCAGGACGACTTATTTTATATTTATGTAGCGTATACCTTTAGCTAGATGTTCGAAGCCTCGTCGATGACGCGCGAGAAAATCTTGGTGTCATTTTATCCCACACCCTTAAAGGCAGGCGCAGTAGATTTCTCTTCGAGAATTCATTGTATCGAATTCACGGGTAGTCAAACCGCATATATCGAATTCACAAAAATACGGGAGTTAGTCACCCGGGGACACGCCGGAAAGTCCCTTCCCGAAAGGAAAAGACAGCCTCTTGAGAGGGAAAGCCGACTTCTTGGGGCGTTTCATGCGGTGCGGTGTATTTGATGTATCAAATGCTCCGGCTAATTTTGTTCGATGTGGCTGTAGATCTTCATATTAATTGACGTTAAAGCATTGTCGTATTCGAAAACAGTGCTATGCAAGTGATGATTCGATTTACCCGAGTTCTATATATAGGAGGTTTTCTCTGTATTTCCACCACTAGGTGGCCTTTGACAGGCAGTCTCTTTATGAATGCACTTTACACAATAAACAAAGGTTCAATGAGTCTAAGAGCTATATTTCGCTTTGACCCCTGTGTCGGCCTCACTCAATCGCACTGTTCTTCAATAAACTACACCCGCATATACGCTATTCTTTACCCCCCTCCTCTTTTTCTATCCTCCTCACCCTCAATTCACTTTCTCACCCCGTTGCTATACTGTTCTATACACGGCTATGCTATGGTTTACCACCCCCTCTTTTCCCTAGTTTTCCCCCTCACTTATGTTTCCCCCCTCGCTATACGGTACTACGCATGGCTATGCTGTTTACCCTCCCCTCATTTTCTCCCTCCTCCTCACCCTTACATCACTCCCCATCGCTTTCTGTTCTCTTTCCCCCCTCGCTATACTCTACTACTCATAACGACCTCACTTACTACTCATAGCTATGCTTTACCCTCTCTCTCTTTCCTTTCTACTCACATTCACTTCCCTTTCCCGAACCCTTTCTCTACTTTACTATGCTTGACATGTATTGTGCCTTCATGACACACGTGGCAATGCTGTGCTTTATCCTCTCCCTTCCCCCTTTCCCCTCATCCCCGCCCTCACTTCCATTCTCCTTCCCTTGCTATACTGTACTACACGCGGCTATGCTATGCTCTACCCCCTCGTCCTTTCCCTCCCCCTCACCCTTGCTTCTCCTCCTACCATTTGCTATACTATACAACATACGACAAAGCTATACAACGCTGGCTGTGTTGTGCTTCACCCTCTCCTCTTCTCATTCCCATCCGCCTCACCCTAGCTTCGCTCCCCTTTTCCCGTACCCTTACTATAGCATACTACACATAACTATGCTATACACGGTTTTTCCTGCGTGACTCCATACGTGGCTATACTTTACCTCACCCTCTCCCTTCCCCTTCTCCTTTTTTCTCTCCTCCTCACCGTCAGTTCACTTTCCCACACCCTTTCTATACCACACTATACATGGCTAGGCTATACATAGTTTTTCCTGTGGGACGCCATACATGGGTGTGTTGTGCTTTACTCTCACCGCTCTTCCTTGCCTTCATAATCATCCTCTCATAACTCACTCTTACCCTCACATTCTTTTCCCGCCCGCTTGTTACACATGACTATTATATATATATAATTTTGTATTCATGATGCCAAGCGACATGAGATCACAGCATACGATGATAGTACACTCCCTCCTCAACCTCACTTCCCTCTCTCACCTCCTTGCTACACATGGCTATACTATACATGGCTATGGTATACATAGTTTTGCCTGCGTGACGCCAAGTGACATGAGACAACGACAGGAGGCCATAACGACAGCCCGGGCCTCAAGTGTTCTCCGCACTTATAAAAAAAAAAACATTAAAGAAGGGAACCTATGCACGCGGAGAATGTGCTATATATACATATACCTATACACGCTGCCCATGCTTTCCACCAAATACTTTGTCTGGAAAGGTAGCCTGGTAACCAGAGCCCTTTGGTTGGAAAATAACTTAAAGGGAAGCCACCACATTAATTAGAACTTAATTGTAACATTAATTGGAAAGGGAAGCCAACTTTTACACCTTTTGCAAGTGGCCCATTAAACGGGGACACTTTCCGTACCTCAAAAAACGGGGCATGTTATTTCGTATTTAGGACGGTTAACTTGTATATTTCAATAAACGGACTCGCATCCTTCAAGATTACGTAGACTTTGTTTGTCGATTTCACGGACACTTTTAAGAGTGTGCCGATTCTCGGGAAGCCGGCTTTCATCCCACGAGCTGTCGCCTCCAATCTCGGTTGTCTTTGTGCAACCATATCTTCATGGAGCGTGCCAAGAACAAGCGGGCATCACGTCCATCCAAGAGTAGAAGGATTGTGAACGAGGTGACCGGCTTATCCAATAACAACAGTTGGATCTCTCGATGCTTGAAGTCATCCACTGCCGGTGAAAGGCGGTCGAGACGGAGTTATCTGCGCTGATTGCCGAGCTGGAAACCTTCCTAACAGATGAGCAGGTGGCAGAAGACTATGATTCCGTCATGAAATATAAGGCGCTGCTACCCGCGCTGTGGCCCTGGTCGAGCACCACATGGACAGGCTCAAGCTCTACCTCACCGGCTTCGACGGCGCATCCGCCTGCAAGCACTGATGGGGACCCACCAGCGACCTCAGAGATGGAATCGACGTGACCTTGAACCTTGTTCTGGCGCACGATTGCCAAAGATAGAACTTTTGCGCTTCGATGGCAGTTTAACTGGATGGCAACCCTATTGGGGATGTTCCGGGAATCCTTGGACAATAACCCGAGTTTTCCCAACGCGGACCACTCTCGTTATCTTACTTCGCTACTTGACGGAGCCGCTGCTCAAGCAGCCGCGAGAACTCAGGTCACAAATTCATCGTACCACGACGCACTTCATATAACAAAACAGAGATCTGTAAACGCGAAGTTAATCGAGCAGAAGCAGAGGGAGAGGCTCCGCAGGCTAAAACCTGTCAGGTCGTCGAGCGACGTATCCGCATGGCGGAAGCTGTACGACGAAGCACAAGTGAACCAGACAGGACTCCCGAACCTTGGATTTAGCGCTAAGTGAAACGCAGCCATGCTGAGCGAGGTAAGTTATCCCTGCTGACATCATAGTTGAATACTATAAACGCCAGAGCCTGAAGTCAGGTTCACATTCAATGGACGCCAGCACTACACACTGTTCGCCAGAGGAGATGGCGCGTTTGATTCACTTTCTGTGAATCGAAGTCGAATGCAAAGAGAGAAGCCGACAGATCTCGAATGCAGAGTTAATTCCACTAGAAGCGATGTTAATCAGAGCTTCGGGAAGCCTCCGTCACTTCCGTCTGCCAGGGCGCTTGATAACAGGACACACGGTTCTTCCATGCCCTGCGTTTTCTGTTCGGCAATTGACCAGACTACTAAAGAATGCACTAGTCACCCTAGCGGAGCAGAGAATTGGAATTTGTTCACAGCGGATGGTCGTTGCTACAAGCCAAATGACAGTTGGCACGATATTGTCTCCGCAGAGTGCAATGCACACTATGGAAATGTCGTCATGCGTCTGCAATGTGTACCATAGAGACAACTGAAAATATATATGCAGCAACCGAAAGTACTTCTCACTCTACTATGTATGTCGCTACGAGCGGCACGAATCGTACAGTCTCCTGTGAGGTTCTCCTTCAGACTTTTCGCGCTTGGCTGATGACATCGACGAATTGCTGTTACGTATGCGGGGTTTTTTACAATTCCACTCAAAGAACGTTCCTACAAGATCGCATTTACAGGAAGATCAAGCTCAGTCCTGTTCGGCAGATTTGTTTGATCAGGGGCGCGTTTATGCGAGAGCGACCGCAACTTGCTCGACGCGAGAAGATTGTCAACGTTACGCTTCGAATCATGCCAGTTGCGTTTGAGGCCTCTCCGCACGGAGAAGATCACTTCTTTAAGGATCAACTTGAGCCGACAGTTGTCGAACGAGACACTCTATTCTCCAATCCTTCCGTCGCCATCGCAACCGCTTTGGACGACGTGAAAGGCCGTGCATTGCGACACCCAGACGAGCGCTGTTCGCACCTTATTGTGAACCGCGTCGGTCAGTGCATTCTTCATGCTCGTGTTAGCGATACTCTCGATGACCCACCTGAGACATCACGAAGTGCCACAAGCACTTCGGGATTGTACGTGCCGCTGTCATTCAACGATAGTATTGCGAAGCCCCACTAGCTATTGAGAAGAGTAGGCCACCAGTGCCACAGAGCACTATCGTGTTCTCCTCTTTATGCAAATTTCAAGCGCCTTGAAATTTCCGAAACATTTATTTGAGGAACCAGTGCGTTCTGATAAGCTGTAGATGGCAATCCAAAATGACCAATACAATTTTTTGATGATGTACACGTTGCGTAGTGATTATTCGTGACAATGAAAGAAAGCCCACGGTATATGAAATGAAAGCACTTGACGGCGCTCATAAATTGCAATACTGTACCTACCTTTCTTCGTGGAGCCACAAAAGCGCACCACCAACCACCAACCTATCGTTTATGCGGAACGACGGCGCTTCCTGGCTGTGCGCATCCACCAAATATGCTGATGCACTGGGCTATCGATCCCTGAAGCCGAGACGGCTTATTTCAGCTAGCTGCTCGCGTCAGTTGTCTCGCTTGAAGCACTTTTGACATCTCTGCATTACGTTAGCGCACGAGTGGGCGACTCGATTTTAACTTTTCTATGCCAAGGAGCTTGCACGTAGGCCGCTTACTCCGTGCGTTCTACGATCGCTACTTTTTCAGCTCAGGACTAGCGCCCCCTACAAGGAATGAAGCAGGTGTCTGCATAAAAGAGTGCAAGGCCAGAGATTGCTTCACATTACTATTGCCTTGTACGGAGTGCTTCATCCGGGTGAACACGTACTCTGTACGACAGATGTTACTGAGCGGAAGAAAATTTATTTTGTGACATTGTCTTTTTTTTTTTTGATTATCATCATACGTTTGAGACAAGTTAATAGGAGTTGAGGCACTAAACTTTGACTGTTGTGTTGTTGGAATATCAGGGTGTCATAGCTTACAGGAAGGCAAAACCAGCCATCCTATATGTAGTACACTTGGCACAAAAGGTGTCATAGGTGATGTGAGTGAAATTTTGCAGCCGTAGTGCCTGTTGTAGAAAGAGGACTCTGACGGGGCTGGTTTGTCCGGAAGCGTCGGGCGAGTGCAAATCGAGGACTACGAAGAGGGGTATGGTCCATTGAAAATGATTATGATAGTGCGCCGACCAAAAGTTTATTAAGTTCTGTACTCAGTGGGAAATACGGGACTTGAAGACAATGTTACAGCATAGTGAGTGGTCGAACGTGGACCACGATGCAAAAAATTTTGTTTTCACTCTGACAAAAAAAAATTTCATAATTCTTGAAAGCGATGTGATCGTGGTTCTTGTTTCGGCATGTAACCTTTTGCAGAGGAAAGAAGGCTATGAGAGAAAAAAAAAGTGGTCGGCTTTCACTGCCTTCCCTACAAATGCATAACCAGCGCTGTGCAGTTTTACTAGAAAAAAAGTCATAGTTCTGCCACTAGAGCCAAGGAATAAATGCGACATCAAGATATCAGAATGTCACACCAAGAACGACAAGCAGCTCGATACTTGCAGCGCGCCGCTGCAGCACAAAGCACGCTCGAAAAGAACGCATAGGTATACACAGGACAAGAGGGCAAGCGTGAACTGTCACAGTTGATACGTCTTTGTGTTGGAACAACGCGCTGCAAGTGTCCACACTGCTGAAGTCGACACTTTTTGATATTTATTTTTCTTTTAAACTGCGGCACGTGGAATTACTTTTATTTGTGGAAGAATAAGAGATCTTCCTCGCAGGGTGGAGTCATCAGTTCAGGGCCCCATTGGCACGCGTCACTCTACATGGCCGCTGGATCAGCCGACGCTGCTGTGCGGCTCTGAGCTGGTCAGAGCAGTCTCCCAAGAAGAATATAAGGGGAAAGGAAAAGGGGGCAGACCGGTGGGTGTGGACATTCCTACGCGCACGGACAGTTGGCGCAGTATGAGGGATACTGTGTGGGGTGGAAGAGGTGAAGCATGAAACAGCAGGGGAATGGAATAGTCTGAAGCTGCCGCCACGCAACAGCTTAGTCTTGCTTGAGTGATTCGCGTGATGGTGGGAAGTACGTACTTTGTAATTTTCTAGCGTTTCAGTGTAGTTTAATGGCTCTGTTGGTGCGTCGTCTGCTCTTCCGGACAGCTGTTCCTGATGTCGCCCGGTTTGTGAGATCTTGAGTTGCTACATTACCGCGTTCATTGCCACATTACCGCGTTCATTGCCGCATTACCGCGTTCGTGTCCAGGTGTAGCAACGATGACAATCACGCCTGTCCAGTATTCAGGCCCAGGGTATTAGGTTGCACCTAAATTAAAATAGACAATATACACTTACTCCCAAGAGAAAACTCACTGATTGTGCAATGAACGTGTGTTGGCGTTTGGCGCGATTCTATGATTCTGCCACGTGATATAATTTGTTCGGCGCGAAAATCCCTACGTGGGTGCGCACGCGAAACATATCAAGATTTACCGCACTTCCAGATAGCTGCCTATCCGCCCCCATTCCGATATGTAGGACGTTTTAAAGAACAGTTTTGCGCGAACCTGACACTAAATTAAAAGTTTGCACAATTTTCACGGGTACAAGTGCCCTATTTGGACATGTGTGGGCTAACGCAACAGCGTTGAAGAGATGGTACCGCAAAATTTCTGGTGTCTGTCTCGGCGTCATTCCTTGTGAGCCAGAGATGAGCGTTGTAGGCGAGCAATAAGTGGAGGTAGGTGCAAACAGAGAAGCAGTAAAAAAATTGAAGGACACTTTGTATATTCCAAAGTGTGTTCGGCGAAAGCGTGTGGCCATTCCACTGATTATGCCATGTCTTTTTTTCTTTTACACTCTCAGTGGCATAAGACACAAACCTAATGGGTGCGTGTTTTCTTCTTTAATTTTTTACCGCGAATCGCAGCGAGACGCGCGACTCATCTTCCTCCGTTCGCATGCGTTAGTATTTTCTCGCGCTTTGCGCATCGTGCAAACGCCATCCGCGTTCCAGCTCTTAAGTTGACGGACCCGTTGTAAATTGGAAAGTGTATTCCGTGAACGCTTGGGTCCATTGAGACGGCGTCGGTCAGAATGATTGCAAACTCTGGTCACAGCGACGCTACGCAAGCGAAGCGCGAGCGCTATAGAGTCCGACGCGACCGGCGTCCGTCTGCGCATCCCAGCGGCCACCTGGCTCAGTGCCAGAGCTCGGATGGACGGACGGACGTTCAGACAGATGGATGGACGGACGGACGGACGGACGGACGAACGAACGGACAGACAGACAGACAGACAGACAGACAGACAGACAGACAGACAGACAGACAGACAGACGGACGGACGGACGGACGGACGGACGGACACCGGACGAAGGTCGGACGGACACCGGACGGACGTGAGCATGAGACATTAAAGACTTTCGCCTTAAAGATTACACCATCCACCGCTAAAGGGAACCATGTGTAGATGCGAAGCAGTGGGCGCTAACGCTTACACTGGCGGCGGCGTTGACGATGGCGCTCATCGCAGCGTTGCACAGGAGAGAAACCTGGGGGGCGCAAAGCACGCAGTGATGGACGGTTGTTTCCTACTGGAACATCCCAATCGCTGCTGGGCAATGAGAGACAGAAGACTCGGACTGGACACAGAGACCCGCAGTTCACTTTTAGTTAACGCGCACGCTGCGAATTTTTCATCGTTCGGCAACGCACAGGAGAAATCTCCCACCGGCACCACCTTGCAGGTCAAGATCCATTGCCATATATACGGGGTGGCCAGTGAACGGTTGTGCAGCGCGAGCAGTCGGTTTTTTCAACCAAGAAACTCGCTAGCAGACGCTGCCTGCGTCGGCGTTGCGTGGCGAGAGAGGGGGAGCGTAGGAGAGGAGAGAGGGGGGGGAGGGGACGCGCATGTGCATTGGGAGTGTGGTTGCCGCGTGGGGGGGGGATGCCTAGAGGAGAGAGATGGGGGGGAGGGGACGCGCATGCGCAGTGAGGGTGTAGACGCCGCGGGGAGGGATGCCTAGAGGAGAGAGAGGGGGGAAGCGTAGGAGAGGGAGGGGCAGGGGACGCGCATGCGCAATGGGGGTGTTAGCGCCGCGGGAGGGATGCCTAGAGGAGAGAGGGGGGGAGGGGGACGCGCATGCGCAATGGGTGTGTAAACGCCGCGGGCGGGAGGGATACCTAGAGGAAAGAGAGGGGAAGCACAGCAGAGGAGGTGCGTGGGGAGGGTTTGCGCATGTGCAGTAAGGGTGGTGAGGACGCACACCACCAGCACTACCGCCGGACGGACACCGGACGGATGGACACCGGACGGACGGACACCGGACGGACGTGAGCATGAGACATTAAAAGCTTTCGCCTTAATAACCTTCGGTTCGAGAGACCCCCTCTCTGCGCGGTGCGATGCGTTCCGCCGCTCGCCCGCAGACGTATATTCTCAAACGTAATCACGGCGAGCTGCTTATACACACAATTTACCTTCGTTGGTGCGCACATCACGCAGGTGCTTCGACAAGGCAGTAGCTTCACTGTCGCCCGCCAGACGGCGCACAAAGCCCAGCCGCGTGCTCCGGCCACTAAAGTTCGTTGGGCCTCCTGTATGGATATTAGAGCCAGACGGCGTCCGTATTGTGGCTTTTCTTGCGGCAAGGGTTAGCTGTCCACCGAGAAGTGAATTTGGACAAGCGATTACGAAGGCGATGCGAACGTGGTCCCATTACGTTATCGCGTTCTACTGTTGAGAGCGAAGCTCAAGTACCCTCCAAGTTTTTATTAGGTGATCGCGGGGTTTCTTGGAACACCTGAAAAGATCACCAAGCAACATGAACGTTGCCACAAAAACTGACGACAGCACTTATGGGGCTTCAGGTCCGAAAACCAACATATGAATACGAGAGACGCCGTAGTCTACGCCTTTGGAAATTTCGACCACCTAGGGTTCTTTTACATGCACCGAAATCACGGATCTAAATCTAAGTACACGGGTCTCTAGGGCTTTCCCTCCATGGAAATGCGGCAGCAGTATCCGGGACTCAATCCCGGTACCTTCAGGTCAGCGTTCAAACAATAACATTGGAATGTCCTCTACAATCACATTGTAGAGGACATTCCAAACCGACCAGTAACATTTTTTTTTGACAACTGCTAGTAGAGCGCTGTAACAGGTGTGAAAAAAATGTTATCGCTCGGTTTGGAATGTCCTCTACAATGTGATGAAATGCACTTGTGCTCAGAATGCATATGAATATTTTGCGTTATTCAAGTTAATTAATCACCAAGCAAGCATGGCGTCAAAATGCACTGACGAGTGTCCCATCACGGTCAACTACGGGTCGTTGAATTCATTCGTCTATTTCACAGTGTTTGTATACATTAGTGACATAGTGTCAAAATTCATGTTTCGCTGATATTCCTTTTTCGATGCCGGCGCCAGCGTCGTTGGTTGCGAGGAAAAATTGAATGTTCATCTTGAACGAAGGTTCCAAATGTATGCAAATAAATGCACTGACATGTACGACCGCACCGGACGGAACAGCACTCTTCGCCCCGTCGGAAGTACTACTCCATCGTCGCGGCTTACGACTGCCCTTTGCCGTGCTGTCGATTACTTCTGGCGCTACGATAATAGACAGTTATAGTATAGCGGGCTTAGCGGGATAGCGGGCTTAGCGGAATAGCGGGATCGAAGTGCGCATGCGCTGTGCGCTAAAAGACCCGTAGCGTGTACCGCACGCACGCTATTTTTCAGATTTAGCGTTACCGTGTTTTCGTGGTCTACGTAGTGTACGTAAAACATAGCGGCGGTTTTGGACGCCCGCTTCGAACTGAATTTAGCCTTGGTGGGGACGGATCCACTTCTTTAGTAGCTAACGACTGTGCAAAATGGCTTCGCTTGCCTTCAGGTAGCTTCGACGACCAAGTATTACGGATAACTTAGCCTAGTTTTTGTGATCGCTTCCCATTTCGAACGTCCCTAGGCATAACTAGAAGATCGGTGTAAACAAACCGGCAACATAAAAATACGCGCTTTTGGTGCGTGGTTCATACTTATTTACTTTTATTATTACTAAATAAAAGTACTAATATTGCTGCGCGCGGGGATACAGGCGAGAATTCTCAGTTTTTTTTCTTTTCACTCTGTTTAATGCATTCACCCTACGCTAGATGACGCCACCGTGCCAGCTTGGGTACGTAAACGCTATCCCGCTAAACTATAACGCGCTGTCCGAAACGAACGTGAGCGGCACGGTAACGCTATTCCCTTAACTCCCGCTATCACGCTAACGCTATACTATAACTGTCTAATGCTCGTTGCCAACACGCTGGCGTCCGCTGTTACCTTGCTTCGTGGCGAATCTTTGGGGCACGTACAAGACGTCGACCTCTTGCGTTCCCTGGACCTTTCGGAGGACCAACCCTACCTGCAACTGAACGCCATGACGTCACCTGTTACCACCTCCTCAGCCCCAGACAATTTCCGCCCATGTATTGCCGACGATCTACCACCATCGCATCGTAGCGAACTTCTCGCTCTTCTGCAAGACTTTCGCTCATCCTTCGATTGCGCCCAGCCGACCTTGGGACGCACGACGAGCGTCACACACCACATCGACACCGGCTCACATGCTCCGTTACGCCAACGACCCTATCGAGTTTCCGCGACGGAACGGCGAATTATCAACGAACAAGTCGACGACATTCTAAAGCGCGCAGTGATCCAACCTTCCCAGAGCCCGTGGTCCTCTCCTGTCGTACTTGTGCGCAAGAAGGATGGATCAATACGGTTCTGTGTCGACTATCGCCGCCTCAATAAGATTACCCGAAAGGATGTGTATCCGTTGCCGCGCATCGATGATGCTCTCGATTGCTTACAAGGGGCAGAATATTTCTCGTCTCTCGATTTACGCTCCGGGTATTGGCAAGTACCGATGGCTGACACCGATCGTGCGAAGACTGCTTTTGTCACTCCTGATGGGCTCTATGAATTCAACGTCATGCCGTTCGGATTGTGCAACGCCCCAGCTACTTTCGAACGGATGATGGACAACATCCTGCGAGGATACAAGTGGAACACCTGCCTTTGCTACCTTGACGACATCGTAGTCTTTTCTAGGGATTTTCCTACTCACCTTGTTCGCCTTCGTAAGATTTTGACGTGCCTCACCGCAGCTGGTCTTCAACTTAACATCAAAAAGTGTCATTTTGCGGCGCGCCAGTTGACGATACTGGGGCACGTCGTCTGCAAGGAAGGTGTTCTGCCGGACCCAGCGAAACTCCGAGCCGTTGCCGAGTACCCCAAGCCCACTTGCATGAAGACGCTTCGCAGTTTCATTGGGCTGTGTTCATATTTCCGCCGATTTGTGCGTGACTTTGCGTCCATCATCGCCCCTCTTACCAATCTTCTGACAGCCTCCAGCGGCCTATCTGCTTGGTCACGAGAGTGCGACACGTCTTTCGACACGCTACGACGCTTACTGACATCGCCTCCAATACTTCACCACTTTGACCCTGATGCGCCAACGGAAATCCTTACTGATGCCAGCGGCGTTGGCCTTGGTGCAGTGTTGGCTAAAAAAAACCAGGATACGAAGAATACGTCGTGGCTTACGCGAGTCGAACTCTCAAGAAAGCTGAGTGCAATTATTCGGTCAGTGAGAAGGAATGCCTTGCCATAATTTGGGCTTTGTCTAAGTTTCGTCCTTACATTTATGGACGCCCTTTCGACGTCGTCACGGACCATCACGCTCTATGTTGGCTCTCGTCGCTCAAAGATCCGTCGGGACGCCTCGGTCGTTGGGCACTTCGACTGCAAGAGTACGACATTCGTGTTGTGTACCGATCAGGCCGGAAGCATTCTGATGCTGATGCGCTCTCCCGCTCGCCGCTAGCGTCCGACACGGCTTCTTCGTCAGCTTCCGTGTCGCCAATCGACGTCACAGATATGTCGTCGGAGCAACGAAAGGATGCGTGGGTTTGCCGCATACTCGACTTCCTGGCTGATCCATCAACTCAATCAGCTTCAAGAACCCTACGTCGCCAAGCGCCGCATTTCGCTATACGAGATGGTCTCCTGTATCGGCGGAATTACGCGCCTGAAGGCCGGAGGTGGCTGCTTGTCATACCTCGCCACATGCGCACGGAAATGTGCGCTGCCTTCCACACCGACCCGCAAAGCGCTCACGCCGGCGTTCTTAAGACCTACAACCGCCTGCGTCAGCGATACTATTGGCGCGGCATGTATGCATTGGTGTGCAAGTATATCCGCACTTGTACTGCCTGTCAGCGACGAAAGGCTCCACCTCAACGGCCAGCCGGTACACTTCAGCCTCTCCCGTGCCCGGCGCGTCCATTTGACCGCGTTGGGATTGATTTATACGGCCCACTTCCATCGACCACGTCCGGGAACAGGTGGATTATCGTCGGCGTAGACCACCTCACGCGTTATGCCGAAACTGCAGCTTTGCCCACAGCAACGGCTAGAGAAGTTGCATTTTTCATCTTACGGAACTTCGTCCTGCGCCACGGCGCTCCCCGTGAACTTTTGAGCGACAGAGGGCGTGTTTTCCTGTCCGGAGCTATTGAAGCCTTGCTCGCTCAGTGCAACATCGTTCACCGCTTGACGACCGCATATCACCCGCAAACCAACGGCCTAACCGAAAGATTTAATCGCACTCTCGGGGATATGCTGACGATGTACACGGCATCCGACCAGACCAACTGGGACACCGCCCTTCCTTTCGTGACATATGCGTACAACACTGCTACGCAAGCGACCACAGGATTCTCACCATTCTTTCTTTTATACGGACGTGAGCCATCATGCATGCTGGACACTATGCTTCCTTACACACCTGACGCATCTGAGTACAGTCCAATTTCCGACCTGGCCAGGTACGCAGAAGATTGTCGACAGTTGGCCCGTTCATTTACGACGGAAGACCAAGGGCGCCAGAAGCTTAGGCGCGACGACGATCGACCTCTTGCTGCTTTCACGACCGGTACCCTCGTTTGGCTTTGGGTCCCGCCAAATACTCCTGGACCATCCTCCAAGTTGCTGGCCCGATATCACGGCCCCTACCGCATTCTTGCTCGGACTTCTCCCGTAAATTACGAGGTCGAGCCCTTGACATCGTCTGACGACCTACGCCGTCGCGGCCGCGAAATCGTGCACGTGTCCCGTATCAAGCCATATTTTGACCCCGCTATATTGGCAACGCCTTAAGTCGCCAGGATGGCTCCGCTATTCCCCGGGGGCAAATGTAGTGAAGAGAGGACGACGACGACACACGAGCAAGCAAGCCAGCCTCAGTGTCAACAGCAGCAGGGGGACACGAGCTCGCGCTTGCCCGGATTCAGGCTGCTGGACGCCCGCTCTTCGACGCTCTACTCGTGACGCCTCTCGACCTTCGCTGAAGTCGCTACGCGTCAATAAACCACGTCACAAAAGAAAAAGTCTGCAGCCCGAATAAATACCGAGCCTAGGTCTTCTTCGAGTCCACCAATACTTGAAACAGCTTTGTAAAAAAACGCTAGAAGAAGCACCTTACGGACGGGTAGTGGGTATGTAGTCGGTTTTTTCAGATTTTCGAAAGCAAAAATTATGACGTAATGGGTCCTTCACATTTGAGCCTGCAGTAGGTATGCTAGGATAGTTTGAAAAGGCGAATGTTACATGCAGAACAGCTCCTTTCCTTGCGGCATGGCTGATGGCTATATGCACGTGGTTCGACTACGCTATCGCTTTCGCCTCTTGTAAGCGAAGCTCGAATGTGCTCCAAGACTTTTTCTATTACGTGTAACAAACACCGCACTTACAAATGCATATAAAACAGTAAATTAATTTCGCTCTAGATAGTAAGTCGTCACGATCGACAAGTGCATTACGCAAAGTTGATGTTCTTTAAATGTGTTGTGCTACCTTAGGTGTTCCACAGAGCGAAATTTAAGTGTGTCGAGGGTGGCTCAAAAGCATAATAGCTAACGCTAATTGTGCGCTTGTGAATAAATACCACATTCAATAATTCAGCCATCATTTAACTGCAACAACAATGCGCTCCTTTATTCATGATTTCACGAGGAAAAATATGACTGATCAATAAGCCAATAAGCACAAGGAACTACGGGCTTTATTAATTTGTTTAGGCATGTTTAACGCCTGTTTCCTCCCATTAAGCTTTCGAGCACAGTGGGATCGATTCTAGCTTTTTCGTTGGCAGCACTTGTCGGCCCTGCAATTCCTCGGGCTGTAGCATCTTCTGCTTTTCCAAGAGCCATCATGCCTGTAAATACAGTGTACGGGTGAGGAAATTCTACAAAATTACTTTTATCGGGACAGCAAGATGAAAACGATCAAAATTACAAAAAAAGATGACACGTTCACGGTTCAGCTATTTGAATAGCCACCGAAACTCATCATGATCATCATAAGCAGCAGCAGCGTCGCTGCACTCACTCCAGGGCAAAGGCCTCTCCCATGTTACACCAATTAACCCGCTCCTGTGCTTTCTGCTGCCACGTTATACCACCAAACTTCTTAATCCAATCTGCCCACCTAATTTTCTGTCCGAATCGAATCAGTTACCCTTGATGACCAGCGGTCATCCTAACTAGGAGTAGCGGTTATGCTGCCTAGTTTTAGTGCCTACGCTACCAAAACTACACAGGGTAGAAGCGCGATTGAAGGATGTGATAGTCGCGCTCAATTACTTTATTAAATAAGAAATTTAGCGAAATCAAACGAGGGAGCCTTCTCTAAAGAATAAATTTGACCGTTGCGAGATTCAAGAGCTTCCCCTACGTGGTATATGCCCCTAACCACAGTACGTGCAATGCATATTCGTCGGCATTTTATATCACACGAGTGAAAGTCCGTAAGGGCCTCCCTATCCGGGCGATACCATGAAGGTAAATGATTGGGTGAAGCTATCACACTGTGCGGCCAATATTCAAAGACGGAGAGAAGCAATACATATGTAGAGCGTGCAGGCTTGTGAAAACATCACTCCTAAATATTGCAGCATGGTATTTTGTTGCGTAATACTTAGAGTTGGGGCTCGAAGAACAAGTGGTCACTGCCAAAATTAAAAAAAAATTAACCGCTTTACTACTCATTGATTTCTAGACCACTTTTTAAAATCAGGTTTCTCGCCTACTTTTCTTTATTTGGTTGGGTAACAATGTTGAGACGGAGATTGTAAAATTAGTTGGTAACGTTCAAGTCCACAAAGGAGTTCACAGATGGAAACACGGTGTGAATAGGTTCAACAGCGATGCGCGCCACCAATGCACATGGAGTCAACACTAAACCCAATAAAACTAACACGCCAATGATGACAAGGCGCCGTTGTCAAAGATGAGTCCTCCTATCGAAACACCGGCCAGCCTGTCTGAGGCACCTTCCTCAGTTTGTTCAAGCTATTCCACTTCGTTAACTTCGAAACTTCCTGAGATCGGGCTACCTTAGATCGAGTTTTATCTTCTCAAACTTAGGCGGAAATCTAGGTTGTAGATGTTGAATTGCTTTACCGCAATAACCCGATGTCTCTTTTTGCCGGTATTGCTGAAATTAGTATTTAGGATATAAATAGCAATTTTTTAGAACTGGCAATGCGTTGTGGTTTTTTTAAGTACAAGTATTCCTACACAGATTTCCTATGTTTTGGTTGTTCTACTGCTTGAGTTGCCAGAATAATACTCTGTGTCAACCAACGCAATTTCTATAGCAACTATGCTTTGAAAGTTTCCGCGTAGCTTCCAAAAATCTCTCGGAAACCTGCAATAATCAAGGTGGAATGTAAAAGCAAAATGAGCGACCCTTCTGTGATTTGGCAGGAAGCTTTACTCTGGGTGACACGCAGGGTAACAGAAGTTTGCACTTACCATAAGTTAATACGGCGAAAATGAGAAGAACCGCAGTGTTACGTCCCGCCATGGCACCCAAAATGTACTACTGTACGTCCTAAGGGAGACAAAAATATCCGGATGATGAAAAATAACATGCTGATTCAAAAAGATTTTTCTCATTGAATGTTGCCATCTATATGACAGGACGTGCAAGGAAATGTCGCCTATGATATATTTTGTATCGCAAGACTTGACGCAAGGTGCAGGAGCACTAGGTTCCACCTGGTGTTCTCGGTGGCAATCTGCGATATTCATTTCCGCTCCCAGCGTTGTGACATATAGGTGGGCAGGTTTGCATTCCAACTTTACAAACAATTTTTTATGGTTGGAAGTACTGTAACTGTATTATTCCAAGCCTACATTTATAGCGATACAAAAGGTGACAACATTATTGCGCCTAAAGGTAACCGCGACGCCATGTTTACATTAGATTTCTGGGTCTTACTTCGTTTTAGGCACTGTGCTTTTCTTGTAGCGATGCCGCGTGCAGTTCTGCGCGACGAATATTCAAGTACCACAGTACTCAAGTAGCGCAAGACAGCGATTGAATATTCTGAGGAACCTTAGGCAGATTTCATGGTTGTGAGAACATTAAGACACTGTTCCTGTTTCTAAATCGAGATGTCTGAAATAAAAAAGCGGTTGCGTTAGCAAAACGAAAGCCCTTTTTTTTTTCATAACGCAGCCATCCTAATGCTTCAACAGGTGTATTCCCTATTAGGGAACACTAGTTATATTGCAATTCTCTTCCGCCTTGTAGACTTTTCACAAAAAAAGAAACTTAGCGCATTTGAGCGATATACATAAATCGACCTTCTTCATATATTACGGCCGGAGGCACATTCACCATTCCTTATACCGTTTTTTCCAATTTAAGAGAGTGGACGTATTTCTGATATGTCGTAAAAATATTTAGATTTACGGAGAAGAAAAAAAACTTGTTGCAGTATAACGATTCTGAAGTTACATCACTGGTTCATGCTACAATACAGATCATAGTGATGTAGGTGGAGTGGATATACCATAAGATACTGAGACCAGAAAAAGGCAGTATTTAACTCTTCAAACAATTACTCGTGTTGAAGGTTGTACCGGGTAAACATCCCATGTATGTCAAGAAATAATGAAAACAATCTGTGCTCAAAAGGAGCAAGCTCGCTGGTACTTACCAAATCTGTCACTCTGTTAAACTGTGCGCCAATGTCGTTGATACGGCCCCTTTTATTCTCTGTTTCGGAGTCATTCTCCCCAAAGTAATGTTATTCGCCCGGATATTTCGCCTGCGTATAAAGCCCGATATAGCTCGACACACTAATGACCTAAACTATGAGAACCGTTCTGCTCAAAAATATACAGGTGCCTGAACGCATGACGAATGCAGTAAGCGTTAACGACCGCTGATTGCTATTTATTGCCATTTATTGCCACCTCTTCAGTGTATCTGAAAACAACACTAGTTACCTAACAGAGTGTTGGTAGCACGGCTCTTTGAAGGTCGCAGTTTACGTCACTTGGGACGTTGACTGGCTTGTGGGAGATGTAAGGTAAAATGTTATACTTGAAAATACCCGAACAGTAAAAATAAATTCAACTACGTGTTTGCGTGTTCCTTTTATAAACAGGCAGTTTTCCGATAATTTTGAAATGCTTGTTATTTTAAATCAACTATGCATGTATCTATAATAGGAAAGGTGTCCGTGGCATTGTATTGCCTGGCTTCGTGTTGTTTCACATTGAAACTGAAAATAACCCCGGCATCTTGTCGAGAGCGGCGACCCACTGTCTGTACCGTGATAACCTTCGTTCTCGTGTTACCTAACGGGAACAATAAATTTATATGGAATTTCGCTGCGGTCACGACAATGTTCAAGATGATTGAACAAAAGCGTTGAGTCCAGCACATTGTAACCATCACGATAAGATAACTTGTGATTTGATAATCGAGTTCTTATTACATTCATTATTAGGTGACACATGTTTCTCTTTATCTCAGTGCATAGCGCAAATATGTGGCCACGAATTTTATAAAAACATTAGTTATGCGTTGTACTCTTTTCAATCATCAGAATTTCTTTAACGGCATATTTTTGGTACTTTCTCGATTGTTCTGGGAGAGAGAGAGAGATGGGATGCGGAACAGCAGGGAGGTTAACCGGAAATCAAATATCTGGTTGGCTATCCTGCACTGGGGAAGGGGTAAGGGGAGACAGAAAAGTAAGGAAGATAGGAATGAGAGAGGGAGGGAAGCAGAAACACACACAAACAAACACAGGAGTGTCACAAGCGTTCAACGAGGCGGGTCGCTCGCAGGAACTTCAACAGCGCCTTCGTCGCTTTCGAGCAATTCGCTAAAGAGCAGACAACACTGTTAACGTGAATCTAAATTTAAGTGTACGGTCCTTTAGCATTTCGCTTTCATCTAAATGCGTCCGCTGTGGCCGGGGTTCGATCCCGCTACCTTCCTTTGGGTAGTTCAAAACCGTAATCCTTAAACCACCGTGACGGGAAATATGATGCGCCTTTCTCTGTGCAAACGATAAGCACGTCAACCTTTTTTTATCTGCGTCATAATACAAATCAGACATGGACACACGGCAAGTCGGATTTCGTGAAAAACTTAGCCATACGATCAATGTGATAATTTAGTTCTGAATTCAAACCGCATGATACAATTATAGGGTGCTGTGTCCTGAAGCCGTAGACGACACACTACTTCAGCACAACACTGTATTGTGTCATAGTGCTGTGGAGCATGTTTCACGCTAATACAGCCAAAAAGTCTCAAAAGGTGCTTAAACGCAACCCAATGAATTAAACGACATAACATTTGCTGTCCTGAGGCGCTCGGTAGGGTACTTTTACAATGCGCGTATTTTGTTAATAAGGCAGATCATTTATGAAATTTAGAGAGATACCAGTATAGGTATAACTCGCAGAAACTCAGGTATCGGCGTCCGCGCCGTTCGTTGCGACTGAAAAAACAAACAAACATGGTATATTCCTTCCTCACAGGAAACGGCATAACACGAAACTGAACTGTTTTTCAGAGTAGTATAGGTGATTGTTTATTGATGGTGGCTGTACGAGCGCATACACAATGTATATTGCTATTTGGTAGCTATATCATCTTTTGATATGGATGCGCACAAGTTTAAATTTAGCGGAAGATGTAGATCCCGACGGCAAAGGACATACATTGTAGCTAAAGTAGTTAACGTATACACCTGGACACAGCATCTGTACATACCAGCGCAAGGATCGCGACGACAAACAGATACTTTTACTCTATAGATGGTCATTGAAAAGCTTCCTTGTTCGAGGAGGAAAAAGCCAAGGCGTTCGCTGTACTGTAATAATGTAACTTGCTACTCTGTTGCTACAGCGTTCATATAGGCGCCAATTTTGAAAATATGCATTTATGGGCACTTATATACATTAAGGCACAAACCGCCGAAATAGGCATTTATAGGCACTATAAAAAACACTATAAAAGCCCTCCTTTACCCCTAATTTGTGCTCATATACCAAAGTGGCGCGATAGGAACGCAAGGAAAAAAAATAGGCATTTGCCTATGATCCGGTCTCTAGTAATAATGTAACTTGCTAGTCTGTTTGGGGACTTTGGTGGCGACGAGTCCGGGCCAGGCCCTCTATCGGGTGAGCCCCTCTTCTTCTAGTTAGCAAAAAGCCTGCGTGCACCTCACAGGTTTGACTGTAGCCCTGCTGGACATTTCTGTGATTACATTTAAAACCAGGAGAGAGCAGAGAGCAAATAATTTTCTTGGAATAAAAATGTGCACAATTGTTTCACGCACAACTGTAAACAATCATGGCATGACTGTTTAACTCTTTGCTGAATAAGTACAGTGTCCATACATCACGCGTGGTCGCCGCAAGGGGGGTAATTGCACACACGTTTCCGTAAAAGGCAAGCAATTCCTGATGGAAAACAATGCAACGCACACTGTTACAATGATCTGTCCCTATCAATAAATGTTGCATACCAGAATGGAAGCTCTATTGATTGCGCGACCACAGCATCTATGACCATTTATAACTGTATGCACAAGTAACCGCTCTTGCGTGGACATTATCAAACCTTTTCTAAAATAATTTCTTAAAAACACTAATGAAATTGGCACCTACAGCGAATGTCATGACGTCAGCAGGATTTGTTTTTGTTTCTTGTAAGTTCTTAGAAATTTCATTATCATTATGCTCAATAGCCTCGCATTGGAATTTTATCGGTCTGCTGAACAAGCATTTTCGCGCAGCTTCTTTTTTAATCTAGTACATTTATGGACGGAGGCTAGCACAAAGATCGTGTTATGCCGTGCCTACTTTTTTTAAGCTGATTCCTACCGCACATTTTCCGTTCCAGGGAACTTGTGAATATGTATGGCATTCGTTACTCATGTTAGATACGGAAGCAGTCTACTAGACGAAGCAACCAGCATCGGGCAACGCCAAGACGAACGTATTTCACTTAAACATTACGGGACTCATTTGCTTCACCTCAAATATTTCAAGGCGATAGCGATATACGCGCGCGCGGGTACGCGCGGATATCGCTAACACACACACACAAACACACGCGCGCACACACGCACAAACACACACACACGCACGCACGCGCGCACACACACACGCACTCAGCCAGGAAAGCTAGCCTGCATGCGCTTCTAGTTGGAGACGTACACTATGCCGCAAGGAAAGCCAAAGTGCAAACGCCCTCCGGCTTTCGTGAAAACCTTAGCCATACGTGAAACAACGAACTGAATGAGCCAAAAGTTATACATGATAATTTAGTGCCTAATTCAAACCGCATGATACAATTATAGGGTGCTGTATCCTGAAGCCGTAGACGACACACTACTTCAGCACAACACTGTATTGTGTCATAGTGCTGTGGAGCATGTTTCACGCTAATACAGCCAAAAAGTCTCAAAAAGTGCTTAAACATAACCCAATGAATTAAACGACATAACATTTGCCGTCCTGAGGCGCTCGGTAGGGTACTTTTATAATGCGCGTATTTTGTTAATAACGCAGATCATTTATGAAATTTAGAGAGATACCAGTATAGGTATAACTCGCAGAAACTCAGGTATCGGCGTCCGCGCCGTTCGTTGCTAATGAAAAAAAACAAACATGGTATATTCCTTCCTCACAGGAAACGGCATAACACGAAACTGAACTGTTTTTTAGAGTAGTATAGGTGATTGTTTATTGATGGTTGCTGTACGAGCGCATACACAATGTATATTGGTGTTTGGTAGCTATATCATCTTTTGATATGGATGCGCACAAGTTTAAATTTAGCGGCACATGTAGATCCCGACGGTTCCAACTCGACGAATTCCAACTCGATTATCAAATCACAAGTTATCTTATCGTGATGGTTACAATGTGCTGGACTCAACGCTTTTGTCCAATCATCTTGAACATTGTGCTGACCGCAGCGAAATTCCATATAAATTTATTGTTCCCGTTTGGTAACACGAGAACGAAGGTTATGAGGGTACAGACAGTGGGTCGCCGCTCTCGACAAAATGCCGGGGTTATTATCAGTTTCAATGTGAAACAACACGAAGCCAGGCAATACGATGCCACGGACACCTTTCCTATTATAGATACATGCATAGTTGTTTTAAAATAACAAGCATTTCAAAATTATCGGGAAACTTCCTGTTTATAAAAGGAACACGCAAACACGTAGTTGAACTTATTTTTACTCTTCGGGTATTTTCAAGTATAGCATTTTACCTTACATCTCCCACAAGCCAGTCAACGCCCCAAGTGACGTAAACTGCGACCTTCCAAAGAGCCGTGCTACCAACACTCTGTTAGGTAACTAGTGTTGTTTTCAGATACACTGAAGAGGTGGCAATAAATGGCAATAAATAGCAATCAGCGGTCGTTAACGCTTATTGCATTCGTCATGCGTTCAGGCACCTGTATATTTTTGAGCAGAACGGTTCTCACAGTTTAGGTCATTAGTGTGTCGAGCTATATCGGGCTTTATACGCAGGCGAAATATCCGGGCGATTAACATTACTTTGGGGAGAATGACTCCGAAACAGAGAATAAAAGGGGCCGTATCAACGACATTGGCGCACAGTTTAACAGAGTGACAGATTTGGTAAGTACCAGCGAGCTTGCTCCTTTTGAGCACAGATAGTTTTCATTATTTCTTGACATACATGGCATGTTTACCCGGTACAACCTTCAACACGAGTAATTGTGTGAAGAGTTAAATACTGTCTTTTTCTGCTCTCAGTATCTTATGGTATATCCACTCCACCTGCATCACTATGATCTGTATTGTAGCATGAACCAGTGATGTAACTTCAGAATCGTTATACTGCAACAAGTTTTTTTTTTCTTCTCCGTAAATCTAAATATTTTTACGACATATCAGAAATACGTCCACTCTCTTAAATTGGAAAAAGCGGCATAAGGAATGGTGAATGTGCCTCCGGCCGTAATATATGAAGAAGGTGGATTTATGCATATCGCTCAAATGCGCTAACTCTCTTTTTTTGTGAAAAGTGTACAAGGCGGAAGAGAATTGCAAGATAACTAGTGTTCCATAATAGGGAATACACCTGTTGAAGCATTAGGATGGCTGCGTTATGAAAAAAAAGGGGTTTTCGTTTTGCTAACGCAACCGCTTTTTATTTCAGACATCTCGATTTAGAAACAGGAACAGTGTCTTAATGTTGCCAGATTGCCAGCGAGAACACCAGGTGGAACCTAGTGCTCCTGCACCTTGCGTCAAGTCTTCCGATACAAAATATATCATAGGCGACATTTTCTTGCACGTCCTGTCATATAGATGGCAACATTCAATGAGAAAAAATCTTTTTGAATCAGCATGTTATTTTTCATCATCCGGATATTTTTGTCTCCCTTAGGAAGTACAGTAGTACATTTTGGGTGCCATGGCGGGACGTAACACTGCGGTTCTTCTCATTTTCGCCGTATTAACTTATGGTAAGTGCAAACTTCTGTTACCCTGAGTGTCACCCAGAGTAAAGCTTCCTGCCAAATCACAGAAGGGTCACTCATTTTGCTTTTACATTCCACCTTGATTATTGCAGGTTTCCGAGAGATTTTTTGTAAGCTACGCGGAAACTTTCAAAGCATAGTTGCTATAGAAATTGCGTTGGTTGACACAGAGTATTATTCTGGCAACTCAAACATTAGAACAACCAAAACATAGCAGATCTGTGTAGGAATACTTGCACTTTAAAAAAACAACGCATCGTCAGTTCTAAAACATTGCTATTTATACCCTACATACTAACTTCAATAATACCGGCAAAAAGAGACATCGGGTTGTTGCGGTAAAGCAATTCAAAATCTACAACCTAGATTTCCGGCTAAGTTTGAGAAGATAAAACTCGATCTAACGTAGCCCGATCTCAGGAAGTTTCGAAGTTAACGAAGAGGAATAGCTTGAACAAACTGTGGAAGGTGCCGACATTTCGATTGGAGGACTCATCTTTGTCGAAGACGCCTTGTCATCCTTAGCGTGTTAGTTTTATGGGGTTTAGTACTGACTCCATGTGCAGTGGTGGCGCGCATCGCTGTTCGACCTATTCACACCGTGCCTCCATCTGTCTTGAACGTTACGAACTAATTTTACAATGCCCGTCTCAACATTGTCACCCGTCCGAATGAACCAAAGGTAGGCGAGAAACCTGGTTTTAAAAAGTGTTTTAGAAATATACGAGTAGAAAAGCGGTGATTTTTTTTTTTAATTTTGGCAGTGACCACTTTTTCTTCGAGCCCCAACTCTAAGTATTACGCAACAAAACACGAAGCTGCAATATTTAAGACTGATGTTTTCACAAGCCTGCTCGCTCTGCAAATGCATTCCTTGTCTCCGTCATTGAATATCGGCCGCACAGTGTGATAGATTCACCCAATCATTTACCTTTATGGTATCGGCCGGATAGGGAACACTCCGAATACGGGACGCCCATACGGACTTTCACTCGCGTGATTTAAATGCCCACGAATATACATTGCACGTACTGTGGTTAGGGGCATATACCACATCGGGGAAGCTCTTGAATCTCGCAACGGTAAAATTTAAACTTTAGAGAAGGCTCCCTAGTTTGATTTTGCAAAATTTCTTATTTAATAAAGTAATTGAGCGCGACCATCACATCCTTCAATCGCGCTTCGACCCTGGCTAGTTTTGGTAGCGTAGGCACCAAAACGAGGCAGCATAACCGCTACTCGTAGGTAGGATGACCGGTGGTCATCAAGGGTAGCTGATTGGATTCCAAGAGAAGGCAAACGGGTGGGGGGATGGGACAGAAAATTAGGTGGGCAGATTGGATTAGGAAGTTTGGTGGTATAACGTGGCTGCAGAAAGCACAGGAGCGGGTTAATTGGTGGGACATGGGAGAGGCCTTTGCCCTGCAGTGGGCGCAGTGACGCTGCTGCAGCTGATGATGATCATGATTAGTTTCCGGTGCTATTCGAATAGATGAACCGTGAACGTGTCATCTTTTTTTTTGTAATTTTGATCGTTTTCATCTTGCTGTCCCGATAAAAGTAATTTTGTATAATTTGCTCTCCCGTACACTGTATTTACAGGCATGATGGCTCTTGGAAAAGCAGAAGATGCTACAGCCCGAGGAATCACAGGGCCGACAAGTGCTGCCAACGAAAAAGCTAGAATCGATCCCACTGTGCTCGAAAGCTTAATGGGAGGAAACAGGCGTTAAACATGCCTCAACAAATAATAGAGCCCGTAGCTCCTTGTGCTTATTGGCTTCTTGATCAGTCATATTTTTGCTTGTGAAATCATGCATAAAGGAGCGCATTGTTGTTGCAGTTAAATGATGGCTGAATGATTGCATGTGGTATTTATTCACAAGCGCACAATTAGCGTTAGCTCTTATGCTTGTGAGCCACCCTCGACACACCTAAATTTCGCTCTGTGGAACACCTAAGGTACCACAACACATTTAAAGAACATCAACTTTGCGTAATGCACTTGTCGATCGTGACGACTTACTATCTAGAGCCCAATTCAGTTACTGTTTTATATGCATTTGTACGTGCGGTGTTTGTTACACGTAATAGAAAAAAGTCTTGGAGCACATTCGAGCTTCGCATACAAGAGGCGAAAGCGATAGCGTAGTCGAACCACGTGCATATAGCCATCAGCCATGCCGCAAGGAAAGGAGCTGTTCTGCATGTAACATTGGCCTTTTCAAACTATCCTAGCATGCCTACTGCAGGCTCAAATGTGAAGGACCCATTACGTCATAATTTTTGCTTTCGAAAATCTGAAAAAACCGACTACATACCCACTACCCGTCCGTAAGGTGCTTCTTCTAGCGTTTTTTTACAAAGCTGTTTCAAGTATTGGCGGACTCGAAGAAGACCTAGGCTCGGTACTTATTTGGGCTGCAGACTTTTTTCTTTATTTATTTGTATCCATTTGAAACCTTCGTTCAAGATGAACATTCATTTTTTACTCGCAACCAACGACGCTGGCGCCGGCATCAAAGAAGGAATATCAGCGAAACTTGAATTTTAACACTATGTCACTAAGGTATACAAACAGTGTGAAATAGACGAATGTATTCAACGACCCGTATTTGACCGTGATGGGACGCTCGTCAGTGCATTTTGACGCCGTGCTTGCTTGGTGATTAATTAACTTGAATAACGCAAAATATTCATATGCATTCTCAGCACAAGTGCATTTCATCACATTGTAGAGGACATTCCAAACCGAGCGATAATATTTTTTTCACTCCTGCTACAACGCTCTAGTAGCAGTTGTCAAAAAAATGTTACTGGTCGGTTTGGAATGTCCTCTACAATGTGATTGTAGAGGACATTCCAATGTTATTGTTTGAACGCTGACCTGAAGTTGCCGGGATTGAGTCCCGGATACTGCTGCCACATTTCCATGAAGAGAAAATCCTAGAGACCCGTGTACTTAGATTTAGATCCGTGATTTCGGTGCATGTAAAAGAACCCTAGGTGGTCGAAATTTCCAAAGGCGTAGACTACGGCGTCTCTCGTATTGATATGTTGGTTTTCGGACCTGAAGCCCCATAAGTGCTGTCGTCAGTTTTTGTGGCAACGTTCAGGTTGCTTGGTGATCTTTTCAGGTGTTGCAAGAAACCCCGCGATCACCTAATAAAAACTTGGAGGACACTTGAGCTTCGTTCTCAACAGTAGAACGCGATAACGTAATGGGACCACGTTCGCATCGCCCTCGTAATCGCTTGTTCAAATTTACTTCTCGGTGGACAGCTAACCCTTGCCGCAAGAAAAGCCACAATACGGACGCCGTCTGGCTCTAATATGCATACAGGAGGCCCAAGGAACTTTAGTGGAGGGAGCACGCGGCTGGGCTTTGTGCGCCGTCTGGCGGGCGACAGTGAAGCTACTGCCTTGTCGAAGCACCTCCGTAGTGTGCGCACCAACGAAGGTAAATTGTGTGTATAAGCAGCTCGCCGTGATTACGTTTGAGAATATATGCGTGCGGGCGAGCGGCGGAACGCATCGCACCTGGCAGAGAGGGGTCTCTCGAACTGAAGGTTATTTACTGTTTCTCTGTTTGCACCTACCTCGACTTATTGCTCGCCTACAACGCTCATCTCTGGCTCACAAGGAATGACGCCGAGACAGACACCAGAAATTGTGCGGTGCCATCTCTTCAACGCTGTTGCGTTAGCCCACACATGTCCAAATAGGGCACTTGTACCCGCGAAAATTGTGCAAACTTTTAATTTAGTGTGAGGTTCGCGCAAAACTGGGGCTGAATTCACAAACCTTTCTCTTGCCTACGCAGTTTCTTAGCCAAGAATTCTCGTATCTCGAGGGAGTGCGATAGCAATGGCACGAATTTAACTTACGCGTGACTTTTGAGGGCAAGGAGGCAACGCGAAAGCCGATGAAACGACAAGGAAAGAAAGAAGTGC
>JALIZH010012812.1:0-54954 GCA_030522465.1 Rhipicephalus appendiculatus | reverse complement strand
AACGAAGTAGACGATACAGGCAGTGATTCCTACCTTGTTGTCGAAGCGCAGGCGTAGATACTGGGGGGGGGGGGGGGATAAGAAGTGAAATTTCCCAAGAAACATATAACTTCACCACTACAAATATTTATGACAGCACATGTTCACCATTGTGATGATGAGTGGGGAGGTGAGGGGCGTATATCGTTAAGCCATGATCCGGCCTGGGTTGCTCAAACTGGTGCCATTGTATTTTTGCCAAGAAACACATAGCACTGTAGGTAGCAACTGAAAATGAGCATTTTATAGTAGCCACGGGAATTCCCATTATGAAACATGGCACCCGCTGTCATGTTCTTAAAAAAACTAGAATTACACTCTTTTTGGAAAGTGTAGCAGGGCTAAGCGCCATAGCGCCCATTGCGTGGTTATGTTAACGTACACTGCAGCTGGCAACAGGTGAAACCAGAATTATGCACAATCCCCTAATACTAGTGCACAACAAATTTGCAGTGCTGTCTCACACGCGAAAGAACGTACAATTAATACACAAGTGATGTAACAAAATGGCAAGCTGGGCCAGTTGGTGCTTGTTCATTTCCGAAGAAAAACAGCACACACAAAAAAAAAAAAGAACGCCGACAAAAAAATAGAGAGAGAGCGAAGGCACACAGCGCTGCTGCTCACAACTAAACTTCGATTAGTAGGTAACGTGAACTTGAAAGCTAAAGTAGTGCTTCTCAAGTGAGGCCAACATCAGAAAAAGCTCTTTTCTTGTGCAACATTCCTGACGATGGGCTAACTCAAGTTTGGCGAGATTTGATAATGCAAAAAGCTTTTCAGACTTCTCGCGTGAACTATTCACGGTTGCGTAAATGTGGAAGACGCACATGTCTTTCATCTCTTTTATATATGCAGCATTTCTTAGCGAACTTCAGCTACTTTGAGCATGCTGTCTATCTATCTATCTATCTATCTATCTATCTATCTATCTATCTATCTATCTATCTATCTATCTATCTATCTATCTATCTATCTATCTATCTATCTAAATATCTATCTATCTATCTATCTATCTATCTATCTATCTATCTATCTATCTATCTATCTATCTATCTAGCCGCCTACAACCATGTGTTCTCCTGGTCATTTCGTAAGTGGGATGTAGGACTATACCAAAATTGGTACGACATATTATTAGATGTGAAGCATCTTATGGCGAAGCTTAATCCGGTGGTGGTGGTGGTGGTGGTGTGCCGCGGGGCCTCACTTACTGCGCATGCGCGAACCCTTTCAAAAAAAAAACCTCCTCTCCCCCTCTTTCTCCTCATCCCTCCCCGCGGCAACCACACCCTCAGTGCGCATGCGCCTCCCCTCCCCTCTCTCCTCCTACGCTCCCCCCTCTCTCCTCTAGGCATCCCTGCCCGCGGCGTCCACACTCCCACTGCGCATGCGCGTCCCCCCTCTCTCTCCTCTCCTACGCTCCCCCCCCTCTCTACTCTAGGCATCCCTGCCCGCGGCGTCCACACTCCCACTGCGCATGCGCGTCCCCCCCCTCTCTCTCCTCTCCTACACTCCCCCCTCTCTCACCTCGCCACGCCGACGCAGGCAGCGTCTGCTAGCGAGTTTCTTGGTTGAAAAAACCGAGTGCTCGCGCTGCACAACCGTTCACTGGCCACCCCGTATATATGGCAATGGATCTTGACCTGCAAGGTTGTGCCGGTGGGAGATTTCTCCTGTGTGTTGTTGAAGAATAAAAGAATTCGCAGCGTGCGCGTTAACTAAAAGCGGACTGCGGGTCTCTGTGTCCAATCGGAGTCTTCCGTCTCTCATTGCCCATTAGCAGCGATTGGCATGTTCCAGTAGGAAACACCGCTCCATCACTGCGTGCTTTGCGCCTCCCCAGTTTTCTCTCCTGCGCAACGCTGCGATGAGCGCCAGCGTCAACGCCGCCGCCAGTGTAAGCGTTAGCGCCCGCTGCTTCGCACCTACACATGGTTCGCTTTAGCGGGAGATGGTGTAATTTTTTTTGTTTCTTTTTTTCTTTTTGCAGCAGAGCTGTTATGCTCAAGGTTTGCCGCGTGTCGGAGAAAGAAAGTTATCATCATCATGAACCGGCAAGTGCTCTCTTCGTCCTCGTCTTCCTCTTCTGCTTCGCTCCCGGAACACCTGCGTCGATTTGTCCGGCGGGGGATGCAATAACCCCGATGGGCGAGAGAATGAGCACAGAGAAATAGGCAGAAAGAAAAAGAAATTCTTGGCGAAAGAAATTCTCGGCGTGTTGAGATTCGAACCCGCGATCCAAAGGCGAACGTCGTAATCATTCAGCTATGCAGCTTTTTTTTCTTTCGCGGTATTTTTTCAACATAGGCATGACACTTTGAAGCAATTCAATACAGACAGAGAACTCATACATTCTGCTCGTATTGCGACACAATGACGAACACATAGCGCTAAAGCATTCACATTCAACATCTGGAGCAAATGCATCAAGTAACGTTCTTTTCCAATTGTACACTAGAACGACGGTAAAAATGAACACCTCACCAATGCGATGTACCATTTTGACTGACTTTCAATTTACTTGTATGCATCTCTTAACTGAGTAACCATCCTAATAAAATGGGCTGTTGAGAAAAATATTGACTCCGCGTTTCACTGCAACATGCGCGAACACGAGCAGATCATAGCACAATCGTGTATAGTCGAGTATAGCAAGTGGGTGGAAAAAAGATGTAGGGGTGACAAGGAGGGCAGAATTAGCATAGAGAGAGACACAGAGAAAGAATGAGATCGAAAGAAATAGAAAAAGAAAAAGAAAAGGAAGAAAGAGAGAAAAAGATATAAAGACAGAGGAAGAAATATACAGAAATATGTTCGCTGGCTGCGAACAGGGGACTTCTCTAGGTTGAAAATGTGTATCCTGGACGTTAGTTTCTACTCACAGTGCTGATATGCTGATATTTACTAATCAGCACTCATTAAACTCCTATGTATTGCTCCTCTCGATGCAGTTTCCTGTGAAAGAAAGCAGGGCTGGGCAGAGATACTCAGAAACGCTGCGATGAGCGCCAGCGTCAACGCCGCCGCCAGTGTAAGCGTTAGCGCCCGCTGCTTCACATCTACACATGGTTCCCTTCAGCGGGAGATGGTGTAATTTTTACTGTATGACGAACGTAAATGACAGGTTATAACATGAAAAGCATGACATGCATTTCATGCGAGGCATGATTTAAATGCCACGGTCTTGCTGGGCTTGCGACCATTTCGTTCACTTGATATATAACAAAATTGCTATGGTATGACATGACTGTATGAAGGCTATAAGTAACCGGTGCTAACATGCAAATCATGACTCGCATGTCATGTAAGGCATGATTTAAATGACGCGATCTCGGGGTGCTCGCGGCCGTTTCATTATATGAATATATACCAAAATTGGCATGACGAGACATTTCTGTGGGACGGACATAAATGGCAGGTGGTGACATGAAAATCATGACGTGCATGTCATGTACATGACCTACATGCCAAGCTCATGGTGCGCTCGCGGGCGCTTCGCTAATATTGACATGCACCAAATTTAGTACTTCGTGACCTGACTGTATGGCGAAAATAAATGACGGATAGTAAAACGAAAATCATAACAAGCATGTCATTTACGACATGACTTACATGCCACGCTTATGATGCACTCGTGGCCGTTTGGCTACCTTGAGATGTACCAAAGGCGGTATTGCGTGACGTGACAGTATTAAAAATATAAATGGCAGGTGGTAACGTAGAAATCATGATATGCACGTCATATGTGACATGACTTCTACATGCCACACTCTTGGTGCGCTCGCGGCTGTTTCACTATCTTGGAAGGTGCCAAATTTGATATTGTGTGATCTGAGGGTATGAAGTACATAAATGACAAGTGTAAAATGAAAACCAAGACATGCATGTCACTCACATGCTGCGCTCATTGTGCGCTCGCGGCCGTTTCACTAGCTTGACATGTACCAAATGTGGTATTGCGTGACGTGACTGCATGAAGAACATTATTTACAGGCGGTAACATGAAAATCTTGACATGCATTTTGCAACATGATTTACATGCCACACTATGGTGCGCTCGCAGCCGGTTCGCTGGTTCGATATACCCCAAAATAGGTATTGCGTGACGTGACTGCATAATGAACGTAAATGACAGGTGTTAATATCAAAATAATGACGTGAGTGCCATGTACGGCATGATTTACATATTTACACGTCACGCTCATGGTACGCTTCCGGCCATTTTGTTAGGTGGATATACACAAAATGCGCTATGGCATGATATGAGTGTCTTACGAACATAAGTAAAACGTCATTTATTGTGTATACCACAATACACGTTTCATAAGCATGGTATATGCCAGATTGTACATGCATGTGTGCATGACAAACGTGCGATATATAATGAACTAAATGTCATGACCATGACATGAGTGGCTTCGTTTGCGTCAAAGACAAACAAGGCTGCACTCAGCTCTTTGTTGGCTGATTCGCATTACATCGATTTCTACAGTGCGTGGCATCTGCCGTTTTTTTCTTTTTTTTTCTGTTTGCGTGTTCATTGAGAAATGTTCAAGAACCTTGTCTGTGGCGTAAGTGAAATTAATGGTGGCACGTAGATGATTGGAAAGCTTTAGTTTACCGGCGCTTACCTGAAATACAGACGCCGCACGCATGTCGTACAGCAGGGGCACCAGCGTCGTCGACGTTAAGACCATTGCCAAGGGTATCGCGGTATTGACCCAGGCCAGATGAAAGCCATGCGCGTAGAAGTGACCAACGAAGCCCACGACATTCATTCCAGACACAACAGATGCCAGCAGTGAGATGACCAGCGCAAACACCGGAAGGCTGCGGCCTCCGAGGAAAGCGTCCACCACCGCGCTGAGAGCCCCTCTGTCTTCGTTATGTTCCAGCTAGTTTGTGAACGACAGTTGAATCTTTAAAGGTAACTGCTTTATTTGGTGCAGCGTTTGAGGCTGTTGCAGAAAACGCCACAGGTCATCAGCCACTTCTTGTTGACTGATGTTTACTAGGATGGATCTCGCAATCTCGCAACGAGCTGAGCTTTCAAAAGTATTGAAAGTTGGGCTAGTTGGTATGGCAGCATATTGGGTGCAGCGCGAAAAACGACGAAGACGGAAGACAGAAGGGACACAGACGAGCGCTTACTCGCAACTGAAAGTTTTATTTGAACACACGAACGTGAAAAGAATAAAAACAAACAAACGCAAAAAAAACCTGGAGAAAGAAGCGTATCAACATTGCGCAGAAGTGTTAAAACAGAATAGCACAAGATGCATAGCGTATCACCTGACCGCACATGTGCTCAGTACATACGTGAACTCTTTGTCCGTGAGATTCAACGATGCCTCACTGACGCATGCGTCATCCATTCGTTTAATATGAAATGCCTCTATCACTTCTCTAGTAATCTTAGAATTATGCTTCGACAAAATTTTCGTATCTGCAAAAATAGGTGAACAGCCACACGTGCTGCAGTGCGATGCCAGATGTGAAGCGTTCGGATTTTTGAGCGAATTGTTGTGCTCTCTTAAGCGCACATTTACGCATCGGCCGCTCTGCCCCACGTATGACCGCCCACATGTAAGAGGGATCTGGTATACGCTACCGCACTTGCAGGGCACAAACGTGGAAACATGATTCACACCACAGTCACTTCTTTCTTTTTCACATTTCTCAATTTTTCTCCGAACCATTGGACAAATTTTTGAAAGCTTTTTCAGGAGCCGAGACACAGATTTTACGCCATATCGGTGACCGACATTGCTGAGACCATGCGACAGTTTATGTACATACGGTAAAACTGCTACTGTTTTGTAGTTTTCCTGTGTGGACTTCTTTCTGTTAGTAGGATCCTGACTTTTAACGTATTTTATTAGCTTTTCTGTGCACATACCTAGCACATGAGTTGGGTACCCGGCACTTTCCAGCCTCTTTATCTGTGCTGTGAAGCTATGCTCAATGCCATGAGCGCAAGACTTGGTTAAAGCTGATCTTAAGGCCGAGTAAGCTATTCCATTTTTCACTATCTTAGAATGATTCGAGGAAAAAGGAAGGACAGGTTTCTGGGACCTCGGAAGGTAGCGCCAACATACATGATTAGGCTCAAACGATAGGCTCAAATCCAAGAACTGCAAATTCCTTTCCTTTATCAGTTCCAGCGTGAACTTAAGACCATTCCCATATTCCCGAAAAACCTTCAATATGTCTGTTGCCCTCCTATTATAATTACTACAATGAAAAAATATCAGATAATCATCGACATAGCGAAAAACAGTCCCTGCTAAATCCTTAAGGTGGTGTTGAAGTTTTCTGTTAACGCAGCTTAAGTACATGTCACTGAGAACAGGAGCAACTCGGGAACCTATGCAGACACCACTCTTCTGAACGTAGACTGCATCCTTCCATTTCACAAAAGTGTTGACCAAATAGAACGTTAACAATTCCAGGAAGGACTCCACTGGCATACCGCATCTTTGTGTAAACTGAAACTCATCATTGTGTTCAGTTACTGCTTCTCTGACACTGCGTAGCAGTTCGGTTTCAGGAGCCGAGAACACTGCGTAGTGTTCTCGGCTCCTGAAAAAGCTTTCAAAAATTTGTCCAATGGTTCGGAGAAAAATTGAGAAATGTGAAAAAGAAAGAAGTGACTGTGGTGTGAATCATGTTTCCACGTTTGTGCCCTGCAAGTGCGGTAGCGTATACCAGATCCCTCTTACATGTGGGCGGTCATACGTGGGGCAGAGCGGCCGATGCGTAAATGTGCGCTTAAGAGAGCACAACAATTCGCTCAAAAATCCGAACGCTTCACATCTGGCATCGCACTGCAGCACGTGTGGCTGTTCACCTATTTTTGCAGATACGAAAATTTTGTCGAAGCATAATTCTAAGATTACTAGAGAAGTGATAGAGGCATTTCATATTAAACGAATGGATGACGCATGCGTCAGTGAGGCATCGTTGAATCTCACGGACAAAGAGTTCACGTATGTACTGAGCACATGTGCGGTCAGGTGATACGCTATGCATCTTGTGCTATTCTGTTTTAACACTTCTGCGCAATGTTGATACGCTTCTTTCTCCAGGTTTTTTTTGCGTTTGTTTGTTTTTATTCTTTTCACGTTCGTGTGTTCAAATAAAACTTTCAGTTGCGAGTCAGCGCTCGTCTGTGTCCCTTCTGTCTTCCGTCTTCGTCGTTTTTCGCGCTGTACCCAATGAGCTGAGCTTTAACTACAATCATTCTTGCACGCTTTTTTGATATCCGGCAAGGACGTGGTTTCTAAACTTCGCTATTTTGAAAAAAAACATACTACACAAACTAATATCTCATTAGGCGGCGCCTTCTAGGAATTCTGTGCTCATCTATGAACTTCACTTTTAAGGCCGACGCCTCTGGGTTGTTTTCAAACAAATTGACTTACTGTCTAACATCTACTACGACCAGGAATTTGTGATTGCGCTGAAGTACTTCCTCGCACTAGCTTTCGTTGTAGCCTTGTTTATCAAGCCCACAAAATGAACCCAAATGATGTGGTGGCTAGAGCACTTTTCTTGCATTAGTGCAGCGAAAGCATAGGAGTTTGTAGTTTTGTATTGAGACTGAAGTATAAAACAAGGCGTTCAGCATCCCGGACGACTTTGTGTACCACCTTCTCAAGAGTATAACACTACAATACTGCGGATGGTATGCAAAATAAATGCACGCGTAATTGGACTGAGGAACAATTAGTATCGCGGAACTTACCTGGCGCTTACGGTGAGGCACAGAGAAATAGATGCCGATTAGGTATCCCAGAATAGTAAGGACTCCGAAGATGGCAAAGTCAGCCGCATCGAGGCTTTTGGGGGGTACTCATTGGGACCATCTTGTCCTTCTAAAGGAATCTTTCTAACGATTTCCACTGCGAATGAGAAGAAATATTTTTTTTATTTGGAGGAACTGCTTTCATCGTTCCTCCTCTAAATTTAAGCTCGTAAACTTGAAATAATTCGAAAAGTCTTGTAGTACCAGACATCACATTCCTGCTGTGTGATACGGTTCACGTATTTCAACTCTGTCATAGAAACATGTGTAATTCAGAAAGCTTCCCGAACCACCTTTTCGCTTGAGGAATTAGCGAGCAAACTAAAATTTATGAATTACAGAGGCAGAAAAGACTGTTTCAGTAAAAAGTTGCCCGACATGCACTAAGTGGCGCAAGGCTGGGTCGCAGCAGAACTGGTGGGCACGTTTCAGCTTCTCTTTTTAACAATTTCCACAGAATTATCGTACAAAATGTGCTACAGAGAGCCGGTTCATGATGACGAAAATGTTCTATCTACGACGCACGGCAAACCTCGGCCACCAAAGCTGTGTCGTAAGAGAGAGAGAGATGGAATAAGGAAAAAAGAAAGACAGGGAGGTTAACCATGCCTGAGCCCGGTAGGCTACCCTGCACTGGGGAAGAGGGTGAGGGGAATAAAAGTTAGAGAGAGGAGGAGAGAAAAGTCGCTGTTGCCTTCGACGTGATGGCAGTTCTGCGCTTAACATCACAGAGGGTGAGTCGGTCCCGTGGCTTAATCAGAGCAGCGCATTCGTTGCTTTACTCAACTTGTATGCGTGGGTCCATGCACCCAAAATCTTGTTGATTGTGAGGCCATGGTGGTGCTGCTAGTGTGTTCTCAAGCAACAGACTTCTGAAGGCTTGCTAGAACTGGAGTGATGGTGCCCAGCAGTTGCAACACGCTTCGGGCTATCGGTGTCTGCATCTTGCTCAGCAGCACGTGAATAGCACTCACTAGGGTGCTGACCATGCCGACAACTTGTCTCTCTTCGTCCGTCAGTTCATGAGGTACCGAAGAAGTGTTCCTCTCAGTAGAAGTCTGGTGTCGCACGTCAGGGGCATGTAGCTTTGGGAGTTCGGGCCAAGTGACAACTGCATTGCTGGTAGAAGCATCACTGTCTTTACACACGGCTGCGTTTGGACTGGGTGGTGGGAACGAAGCGTCAGCTCCATTGCTTGCAGAAGCGTCTTTGTCAGACCCGACAGAGCTTGGCCTGAGTGGAGGAGTTGGAGGTGGTTCTGGACGTGGTTCGCGAGGCAACGAGGCTTTGAAGGCTTTGGTGCAGCGCCGGCGACGGGAGCGTCGTCGCGTAATGGATGTAGCTGCTTCTCGGAGTGAGATGTCATCTCGAACCCTTTTCTTGAGTATTTCTATCTCTCTTCGAATAACCGGGCAATCCTTCGAAGAGGCATCATGAGGCCCGTTGCAATTTGAAAATTTCAGCATCCAACTAGGTTAGTCGAAAACAGACACACGCTGCACAAGACGCAATTTTTAATGTTTAGCACTGGAATTATTTCATAAAGAAAAATATGCTCCACCAACTAGCCCTACAACGTATTTTATAAAATGAAAACGCAAGTGGCCTCAAATGCAGTTAGTGTTTTTATTTAACGTATTCGGTGTGGATATATCATGACAGGTTTGTAGTTACGTAGACACCCATATACAGGGAAACCCAGGTGATATGATCACGGCTCGTATGAATTTCGGGTGATACGAATTTTTGTTTGGTCCCGGCCGAGATCAATTGGCCTGCATTGTAATGGAGTACGGACGTAGAGAATCGATTTTCTCCCCACCCGCCACGTTTCATACAAACGTACGATACCGCGCAAGTACGAACAGGTGCTGCCCGCGCTGTCACGGAAGACGCGATAAGCACGTGCGGTCGAAGGAACCCAAGCGCGGGCATGCCCGCCGCGCCGCCACGCGTTGTCGCCTCCGAGATTGTGCGCAAATCTTGGAGGCCCGCACGCAGATGGCGCTGGTGTCGCGTTTATTTCTCAACACGTTGACGCGCGTTGACGCCTGCTGTTCATGTTGTGCTGTGTTTACACGTTGATACAAGCCATGTCCTCGCGCATCAGACATCCTATGAAAGGTGGACGAGACCCGAACGAGGAAGCTGACAGTCCTGTCGAAGGACGTAGGCCTCACAACGCCAACGTGCACGATTGTTGGAGACGCGCACAGCTGCGAACTCTTCAATTGTGCGGTCACAGCCGAAGCACATCCCCAACACCACCGCGATAAGAAAGTAACAAGGACAGCGGTTCTAAAATGTTCATGCCTTTATCTATCGCATGCAAAGCGCTCCTTAAGTCGCTTTCGCTGCAGTACTCAGATGTCACGCGAAAAAGCGCACGATGATTAGAAAGGGGTTACCAGCTCTCACGGCTCACACTCTTGGTTCATTAACTAGACACGCGTGCACGGGCCGTATATTTACGAGTGCAAGTATAATCATTGACGTCTCAAAAATTCACTGGCAATCATTCAGAGCTCTTCATGACTTTGCTGCGGCTATGAGAAACAATGAACGAAAACGTGCGCCAGCTTTCTTGTCTCGCATACTAATTTTCCATATTTTCTGGTGATACGAATTTCGGGGGATACGAATATTTTCGCTGACCCCACGAGATTAGTATCACCGACGTTTCACTGTACTGGTAAGAAATAACATTCGGTTAAAGAATATTGTATATGTGCTAAGTGGCTTCTTGACGAAAATCTCAGGATACATACAGTACTTTGCACGGGTTAATCTTCAGCTCCATTGACTATCAGCTACACTGGTTACATATTGCAATAAGTTCAAGATGCAACACATCAATGTCAGTTTAATTGGTTATTGGTTCTAAGAATAGAACAATTGTGAACCAACAATCGCAGGGTAGAGCATAGTGTAGCGAAGGTCGTTATTACAAATGAGAAAGACAAGTCCAGGAATTTAACCTAGGGGTACCCGTATTGTACATAACCTACTAATAATTGTAGCAGTCAGCTGTAACAAACTCAGTGACATTTGCTAGAAAGTGCTTAATACACGTCAGGTGGCTAGGATTCACGTTAATTTCACTTCACTTCTACAAGAGAAATGTCTGGTAAGCTTTGCAAAATATTTTGCAGAAGTTTAAGACAAAGCGATGGGCATAAAATGGACGATCCGAAATACGACGTACGTCGTGAGTGAATGAACCAACCTTTATTTCACCGGAACAAACTTCGCGAAATCATGCTATGGTAGATTAAAGAATGAATTATGTCGAGGTATTGAAGAAGTTTAGAAAAATTAGATACATGATCAAAATTAGATTTGTGGTATATGAATTAAGGTATGATAATGTAGATGTAGTTAATGAACGGTATGACTGGGATTGTATTTCCAAGTCATTATGAAGTCCTCTAAACAGTCCACTAAGCGATCTACTCTTCCATCTAACGGTAAGGAGTCCCCGCATCATAATGCACAAGATAACATCTCCCTAATGAATATTAATGCCAGGAGTCTCACAAATAAACTTCCTAATTTTATGCACTTGCTTGAAATTTATTTTCATTACATAATTGGTGTCACGGAAACCTGGCTTCACAGTGACATTTGTGATCCTGAACGTGCAATCAGGTGTCTATGTTGTTCGGACTGATAGACAACATGGCCGACGTGGTGGCGTTGCCATCTGCTTGAGGTGTAATTTCCGCTTTTCTCTACTAAAGTTACTTTCAGATATTGAAACTGTCTGGTGTAAGCGTGATATCGCGAACGCTCCTATTTTGTCGGTGTATATTATCGTCCCCCCCCGCTCATGACCAGATCAGTTAACGGTACTTAGTTTTATACACCAAAAAGGCTTTTTTCAGGTAACCTAATTTGCGTGGGGGGACTTTAATGTGCCTGGCATCTCATGGCCGTCATTCTCCATTCTGGATACTGATTTATCACTTTTTAGACAGTTCGTTAAATTTTCATTAAACTTAGGACTAAAACAAGTTGTCACTGATGCCACAAGGGACAATGCTATACTTGGCTGCGGTTTTCTGAGTGCGTTACTTTCTACAATGAACGAAAGAAGGCGAATTATAAGGCTTCATTTTTTTTGTTAATGACAACGTTAATTAAAACTTCGAGACAAGAAAGCCGAGGAAATTATAAGGGATGTTATTTGTAGTATTTTTGACATAAATGTTAAAAAAGTAAAGTGGGCTCAAAGATAACCAGCTGATGCCAGGGAGCGAACCTGCAACCTTCCAATAACGCGTCCGATTCTCTACCTCAGTTAACTGCCGGCGGCAAGCTATTATTTCATCAATTTACAACTGGGAGATGACTGCCATTGTAGCTCAATTGGTTATTCAAAGCTTCCATGTATATACGCGCGCTGCCAGCGTAAAGTTATCTTTTCGTCCACTTTAATTTATTCACATTTATATTATATATACTATAAATAACATCCCCTATACTTTCCTCCTCTTTCGTGTCTGCTAGGTCTAATTACTTTATACAAGGTAATTTTAGATCTCAAATCATTAATGGCATTTCTGATCAAAAAGGTGCATTAATCTCTCAACTGCAGAGTTCGGAAATGTCGGTAAGGATACGCAAGTTTTTGTGATAACAGCCTCGCTGATGAAGTGTGCATAATGGACATCTTAAGTAGCGAGTTCGATATATTCAAAGAAGTTAGCTATACTGGTGATATGAAGAGTGCGGCGACCTATTTTAGAAACATTGTTAAGGAATGTGTTGAAACATATGTTCCACTAAAAACTAAAAAGAAATATGTTGAAACTCCATGGATATCGAGAGAAATACTTCATTTAAGGCGTCGACTAGCGAGATTGAAGCGTGCAAGTCGTAATGACCATGTTCTGTGGAGAACTGAAACTCATGCAGCGAAGCGGGAGGTTCGCAGAAAAATAATTGCTGCTAAAGAGTTTTTTTTTTCACGATTACTTTACCAAACATGGTTAAAAATAAACTGCGCAACATTTGGAACTCGATGTCACCAAATCAATGCAAAACTAATGCATTCGTCCTTAACGAAACTACCACTATAGCGAGCCGCAGGTCATTGCCAACGCATTGAACGAACATTTCACGTCTGTGTTTACTCTAGATCAGAGGTTCAGGATCGCATGCGGCCCGCACAGCAGTATTGTGCGGCCCCCGGCACAAAGTCAGATGGCGCATCCTGGTTTTCACTTGAAGGCGCACGCTAGGGGCGCAGGGAAGCGCGCGACAGCGAGACCGACCACTTGCGAGAGGTATTGCTGTTTTAGATGTCAAGCATCTTAAGGCGAAGCTTATTCCGGTGGTGGTGGTGGTGCTGGTGGTGTGCGGCGTGACCACCCTTACTACGCATGCGCAAACCCTTAAATCATCACTGGTCATCGCGCAAGCTCAGGAACAATCTCGAGTGGTCGCGTCTTGCGCGCAATCTTAACAAAACGATCTGCAATAATCGCGAAGGTTCTAGAACAATAAGGCGCGGTTTGAGCTGAGCTTTGCTGACGGTCTTTGTGGGCGAAAACCGAACACAACAAAAGTGAAAATAAGAATAGCGCGTGGCAATATGGCTCGAGATAAAGGTACATCACATGGCACGGAATTCGTAATTGTCTTTTTTCAAGCCAGACGTTTCGTACGCTAATATACTTTGCCCGACGTCTTGTTTAATGAATCTATGCTATTGCTGCACATGTCCAACGCTGTTGCGGCAGTATTGTCACGTGGTCGTGACGTCGACGAAGGCAAGCGTCGGCGTGTCAAAGAAGAAACTCTTTATTAGGCCGAACTTGTGGCCGGAAAACTGAAGGTCAGACTACAGCACTACACACTGGCAGTGATAGCGGAACAGAGCGTCGGCCGTCGATAATCTGAACATCGTTGGAACGCGCCGGCTTTTATAACTCACGCGTCGAACATTCTAGCCTTATCACTAGTCGTCGCGCAAGCTCTGGAATAATCTTGAGTGTTAGCGTCTTGCCTGAAATCTTAACAGAACGATCTGCTACAAGCGAGAAGCTTCTGGAACAACAAGGCGCGGTCAGCGCCGAGTACTGCTGATAGTCTTTGTGGGCGGAAACCGAATACAGTAAAAGAAACGCGCGTGGCAGTATAATGTATCTCTCGCACTTATAGCGTAGGGGTCTCAAACACGCGCCCCGCAGCCCGCAGACGACTGCCTTCGTCATATTTTTATTATTTTCTTTATAAGTACGTCCCCAAGCGACAAAGGCATTAGAGGTCTAAAGCATTTTTTAGACCCCCCTATGCGTCCACCATGCGTTGATACATAACCGTGAAAGAAAAGTCTCTATTTCAGAATCGGCGTCCAGATTTAATCATTTTGGAGATAGCTATAGATATGTTGTTGGATTTTCGCCACCAAATATCCTTCAGTAATGACCGATATATGAGATATGGGAAAGGTATTTGAGATGACAAAATCAGATGACATTGATACGACCTATTCCCTATCCCCACCCCCTCCTACCCACTGTCCTGGCCCTTGCGGGAGTAAATTTTCGTGAATGCAGACCGTTAGCTGATGCGAGTTTGAGACCCCTGCTACAGCGGAACAAGGGGACAGCTCATACGCTAACAATGTGGGCGCACAAAGCAGGCTGTGAATGTCCATCTCGCTTGAGATGACCACAGGGAGCCGTGGCGGAGCCACGGAAAACAAAATTAATGTATTTGTACGATTCTATGTAACGAGACTCCATGTAGTCCTTTCGTTTTAGTGGAGGACTCGAATATTCAAGATGGTTTCCCAGATTTAGAACTCTTGTGATGATCAGTTATAAATTTATTATATTACTTTAATTACTGTGATCACAGAATAACACTTGGGATACAAAATAATAAAGAATGCGAATAAAGCCCAGAATAGCCAGATGTTAACTATGTTAACTATATGTATAAGCATCTGGTCTATTTACTTTTACCTCACCCGTTTCAGATGAATCAAGTAGCCCCATATGCAAGAAGCAAAATATGTTCAGTACTTGTCCAACATAGAACTCCAAATAGCTTGCCGCACATAAAACAACCATTTTTTTCGAGATATAATGTGAAACATATATGTATGCGCAACGTCTTTGGAACAAACTCAAAGGGACACTAAAGAGAAGAATAATTTTTCTATTATCAGTAAATTCCTTTTTTACAATTCCAAAATAACCACTCTCGCCGTGACAAGACTCTTGGTAAGCGCGAAAATGCGGGTGGTGACGCCACCTTGAAATTCGCGCAGCAGAAGTCGTCACGTCATAGATTATGACGACGTCTACAGGGGCTACGTAGATCCTAATCGGTAAAAATGAAGTAATTTGATTTCTGAGTGTCCCATAGACTTAACATACCAAGTAACAGGAAATTTTGAAGAGCCGGTGCCCTCAAAATACGACGAATACAGTTTGAAATCCGTGACACCACGCGCGGAGATTTCAGCGCGGAAGTGTAAAATATAATTTTGAACTCGATTTTTTTTCTGTGTTACGGTGGTGAAATGAATGACATTTGGGTTCTCAGAGTACACATTATCAGTCTAAACCGATTCTGTGTTTCACTTTAGCATCCCTTTAAGAATTGAGAAATGTCCAGGCCCGGCCCGACCCGAGCCCGCCACCTCAAACCCGGGCCCGGTCCTAAGCCCGGAGCTTCAGGCCCGAGCCCGGCCCGGGCCCGCCGTGAAACCTCCTTTACCCGGCCCGGCCCACGGGCCGGGCCGGGCCCGGGTTTTCGGGTAGGCCCGAGCCCGTGCAGTGCTCTAATACAGATACAGAAATACAGATACTTGAATATTATTAACACGAAAGTGTTTTATGCCGGGGTCCACCAAGATTTCAGTGATGTATTTCCGTCACGGAACTGACGTCTAAAAAATACACATGATCAGAAGACAAAGAAAAAAAGTTCCGTCAACAGGAGTCGAACCTAAGACCTCTTGGTCGGCGTCAAGAGATGCCGGGCATGCTATCCACTGCGCCACGGTCACATACTCTGTAGGCTTTAAAAACACGCCTTTTATATCTACCACTGTCATCTTAGTGTTCGTGCCAAAGTGAGGTAATGCATCCCGACCATGATATCCACAATTAGTTCCTTCAAAGCGTCGTTTATACGCGTCCGTCCCATTCGCCGCGTTTCGAATAGGGGAAAAGTGCAATTTTGTCGATGCATTAACACAATGCCAGGTGGCGACCTTACCCCCCAGCGTCGACCTCGCTCATAGCATCCATCCATACCAAAAATAGCTCTGTGGCACATGCATGGACGCATGACTGCGTCGCGTGGCTGCAACTCGCGTTCCTAGTTACCCTCGGCCCACTAAAAATCGCAGCCGGCCAACGGGGAAGACAAGACGCGCGTTGCGTTTCCCTCTGTACGGGCAGCGGTGTTCAATAACTCTAACATGGCGCGAGTGGGCACCTTAGCCCATGTTCGGCGTCCAATAAGTGACGCTCTTCTGGCTCTCACACCATTTTCTCTGATTCCGCTCTCACTGTACAGCTACCACAAGCATCTTATTACCACAAGGGTTTGTTTAATCATTGATCATGGACGTTAGTCGTCGGGATACAGATGCATCACCGAGCGTCAGCGTGGATGCATCCTCGTTAAACGGTTCTGTAACTGTCAAACACCAATATACATGTGCAAGCTCTCTTATATCAATGTACAGTAAGCATTCAACTACTTCTTCAAGGACATGTTTCACTTTCGTGTTATACCGATTCCTATGACGGAGGGATCAACCATGTTTTTGCTTTTGTATTTCCGGTATGCTCCTACTATGCAAAGACAGGGCAGCGTAATGTTGTAAATAAAGTTGAAGCACATTGATGCTTGCAGTTTATTTATTCATTTAGTACAGTACCCTCAGCGCCATTAAGACATTAGCGGGCGGAGGAGGTTACAAAGTACATAATTTGTAATAATGACATTGGAATAATAACAATAATTGGTAATAATGACTGATGGCGCACTTTTGCTTGTCTAGGCACAAAAAGAACCTTCATTCCCCCTTTGGAAACAAACACGCCTCAGCTCGTTTCCTACAAAAAAAAAAGAAAAAAAAAAGAAAATGTAACAAGATACCCGTGGCCTGCATAGTATCGTGATACAATTAATACATCGTAAAAATGTTTCACTACCGAGGTACAAATATGATTTTCGAATGTATCTCGATGCAGAAATACAGATACTAAAACGTATCTCTGAAATACTATCGCGATATACTCTTGCATCGCGATACTGCCCAGCCCTGCAAGAAATTTCCTTATATTGGTGGACGTGCCCGAGATTTCTGTCTGAATAACTCAAGCGTAGTATACTGACTGTGCATTTGAAGACCGGCATGGAAATTGCCACATGGGTTGTACTTGTAATAGACGAGCACCAAAGTTGCAGTTAGACACGTCTGTAGTATGGCCAGCAGTCTCTGAAAAATTTCTATGAGCGTTTTTTAATATTTATTTTATCTACATACATCGTGTCGGCGATGTCAAATTCATTTGATTTATGTATCTAGATGCCAGCTTTAATAGAATCACTTTATTTCGCCTCAGGATTATCCGTGACTATATTTTGATTGAAAACGTCATACGTAACGCTAATGTAACGACACGTTCCAACTTTTTGAATTTGTAACTGTAACGAGCTCGATTCGCATTACTGGAACTTGCAACGAGAACTCGTTCCAAGATTGGAAAGGCACGAGGAACGAGTTTTTGTTGCTGCTTTAGAGGAACGTGTACAGCACTCGGGTAGAACAGTAAAATAACAACCAGGCGTCACACAATGCGAATTGTGTAACCAGGCTTCACACCATACGAATGGCGTAACCAGTTGGTTATTGAAGGGTTCCAACCCATTACAAAGGGCTCAGTCATAATTATCCATCGTCATCAGCCACCCAATCAATTTATGGCGTAGTGGGTACCTTGCAAGCGTACTTGTATTAGTTTCCCCAATAGAGTTTGTAACGGGTTCTATAAATGCCGCTCTTCCAGCTTTCGCTTCGACAGTGCTGCGCTTTCTGGGCAGGCCTGGCGTTTTAACGCGAAAGCGTTAAAGAGCTCGTTTCGCAGAAATTCTGGCGTCGGCGTCGGCGTCGTTGGTTGTGGGCGAAAAATCACCATCTTGTCCGTGACCGAAGAATCAAGAAAGATGAAAATAAAATTAATAATAAAATTTTCCGGGTCCGAACGAGGATCAAACCCAGGTCGTCTACGTGGCAAGCAGGTGTTCTACCACACAGCCACGCTTCTGCTTGTGATTACATATAAAGTAACTTCCTCTGCTTGGAAATGCAGTGAAAATAACTTTCATGCTTTATAGACACACGGGTCCTGTATGCAGGCATCACAATACAACATGTGATATCGCAGTAATGTTGCGTGATACAAGCGTACATTGCCATCGGGCGTCAGAAGACATGAATATCATAACGACATTGTGGTTCAAAGCCGTCCACCCATTACAAAAGGCGCACACGATACTGCGTGTATTCCCTTAAGACCACGTAGTGGGTGGACAGCAAGTTCGAAAACCTTTCCCGCATTTCCCGCGCATAATTACTCGTGGTTTAAAGAATGCTACCCATTACATAGTATGCACTAAGTGATTGAAGTACGCACTAGGGACAGGCTATCGCTATCGCGTTCACCTCTTAAAGGCGAAGCTTAAGGGTCCCGCAATTTTCTTTTTGTCGCTTGTATTTTATGTTGATAAATTGCAGCCTTTAACATGCGTGCTGAAATTGCACGTAATTTCTATTCCACTTTTCAATCTCATCATTGTGAATTCACCGAAATTTTCTCTTTACCAGAAATGCGTCTTCTCCAATGCCTTTGACAATGTCATTCATTAAAAATTACTGTATAGCCTCCATCTTTTACTACTCAACCCTCGGTTTAATGATTGCATTAGTATTTTTCTTACAAATCGTTGCCAATGCGCATCTTTTAATACTTTCCATTCGACTGAAGCTTACATATCTTCGGGAGTGCTAAGACCTTTACTTTTTTGTAATATATTAACGATCTACCAGGCGCAGTTTCCACTAAAATTCGTCTTTACGCTGATTATTGCCTTCTGTGTCACGTAATCAATTCCCTTGATGATTCATCATACACTCAATGCAGATGGTGTCAAAATTGGTAGATGACCATTATTTTCAAAAAAAAAACAGCTGCCATGTGTTTTAGAAGGCAGAAAACCCCATCAACGTTTAATTACTTCGTTTAACAATTATGTAGCGCTGCGGGTCTCACAATATAAGTACCTCGGCCTCCTTTTCACCACAAACTTATCATGGTCTAATAATATCGACATAGCTTGCAACAAAGCCCTAAAAAACTCGGATATCAAGAGCGTTCGTTACGTTTAGCCCCGACGGAAACAAAACTGCTAACATATAAAACCCTCGTATGACCAATCCTTGTGTACGGCGCAACTGTATGGTACCGCCAGGGTTGCCGTTGGGTAGACATGAAAAGGTGCCAGAACTCACGCCAAAAGTAGTCAAAGTAGCCATGTCATTTGACATTATCGCCAAATAGAACGGAAGCAATATTATCAACAGAGCTTTACTATTGATGAATAAAGAAAAGGATTTTGAGTAAGTAAAACCACAAGTTTAAAAAAGAGTCATGGCGCCAACTGGAAATTTTCGTCGCCAACGGGGTCCAAAAGTAGCCAATATGGCGCAAAAGAACCACCAACGGCAACAACCCCTATAAAATCTGACGTAAAACACATTGAATCCATCCAGAAAAAAATTGATTTGTTTGGTATACGGGCGCTATAATTTTAATTTCACAACATCATCCCATCCAATGAACCTCGGTTTAACTTCGCTGTCTAAAAGGTGTGACACCGCGTATCTGAAACCATTTCACTCTTTCTTGAATTCATCGCAGTATTGATCGCACAACAACTATATAACACCTCCCAAACTAACATCCTGCAGAAACAGCCATGCACTCAATGTATCTTTGTTTCATCTTCGCACAGACTTCTTCAAATACAGTTTTTCGCCCCGATGTATTGAAATGTGCAATACCAGGTCACAATCATTCTTTACAGAAAGAGGAATTTTTGAAGGCACTAAAAGACGGCATACCCTAACCCATGCTCCTTGTTTCACAATTATGGATGTTTATGAATTACTGTTGATAACTTTTTGTATTACGCTGACCTGTATGTATCTCAGCTGTTTTCGGTTTTCCATTTTTTCTTATTTCTTGCTCTGTACCCATTCCTGCGATAGCCCTCTAACCGGGCTTCAGTACGGGAAAATAAAAGATAATAATAAAAATAAAAATTATCTAGGAAAACCGCCTTTCCGATCGTCCTTTACTGAGTGTTGACGCATCTGGGGACTGCTGAAAAATCTTTGTAAGAACACGTCAGATACCAGAGTTTGTGCGCTTTAAGAATATTGCGTTATGTCATACCCTGGAAAATATTGTCACGTGGTCGTGACGCCGACGAAGGCAGCAGTCGGCGTGTCCAAGTTAAAACTCTTTATTGGGCCGAACTTGTGGCCGGGAAACCGAAACTCTAGCTACAGCAAGCAATGCACGCTGTGCACTGATACACTGACAGCAGCGAACACAGCGTCGGCCGTCGATAATCTGACAAGCGGTGAAGCGCGTCGGTTTTTTACATGTACCACCGAAGATTCCAGAGTTATCGCTAGCGGCCGCGTAAGTTCCAGAACTAACTCCGATGTTCGCGTTGAGCACTTAATATGATCGGAAGGTTCCAACATTCTCTGATAGTTCCCAGTCATTCGGGCGCGCTTTGCGCAACGCAGTAGCTGCATTGCAACGGGACGATAACACGAAAATAGAAAGATAGGAGTGGGCGTGGCAATATTTAATATTGTGACGACGGAACGCGTTTATTTACAGGCTAGCGACAGAATGTAGAGGTACTGCTCAAAGCAACAGCAGCTCACGGAGCCGCTTGGCAGCCACTCCAGGTTCGTTCTCCTCCTCTTACGCTACTCTTCGCTAGCACGTATCAATATTTACAGAATTATTCAACTTTATGACACGAGTTATTTCATCAGTAATTGCATGTTTTTGCATATAATCATATTCCCGTATAGCAGAGGGGCAGAACAATATTACACATATTGGAAAACATTTTAAGAAAGGTTCGTTCTAATTGGGTAGCACACCGGTCGTGTGGTAGACGGCTACACGAGAAGTGGTCCTTAGAAATGTAGTCACTAGATGATGCATTGATAATAATGAATTGTTTATCGATAGTTTAAAGTAGATCATAATTGCTTACCCTACAATCCCTGGATAATAAGTAGTTTATGAACAGTTGAAAGGAAGTCATTGCTTACCCTCTCCAACGAGGCAATACTTTATGCTTGTTCAGCTGTGGCGACAACAATGAAAGTCAGTGGGTTACACAATCCTGACGAAGCCTAAGGTGCCGAAAGCTTGTGTAAAAGCAATTCATGCACCCTTCGGAGTCATTGCCGAAGCATTTCACCAAAGTGAATGTTTTTTAACTGTTCAGCCAATGCTGCTATTCTTGCTAGCGCTGAAGTGAAAAAACCTGCCGCTTTGATGCATCTCTCTACGGGCTTCCGTTTTCGGTGTGCGTTCGCGATGTTTCATACATACATACATACATACATACATACATACATACATACATACATACATACATACATACATACATACATACATACATACATACATACATACATACATACATACATACATACATACATACATACATACATACATACATACATACTGTTTCGCTTGTGTTGCAGGTGGTGTTGCAGCAGTTGGTACTCCAGCGCAGACCCAGGCAGTGCTTTTATCACTGTGTAGGCCAGCGCATTGCACCCAGGTGTGCCTGCGTAGCTGACGTTCACTTTCAGATAAACTCCGCATTTGTTCATTTTCCTCTGCACCAAAGCTCCTCTTAGTTGAAGTACGGCCCATCATGAACTGAACGTATACGATCAAAGGAAGGTGGCGCTTGCAAAGTTTTGTTTCGCGGATGTATACATGGTGTTTCAAGAGACGTGTCCGAAAATCGGCCGACATCCAGCCCTGGTATTACCAACGTGAACAGTACCATCGTTCTGGTTTCGGTGTCCACTCTGGATTTGGTTGAATATTATTGCTCGGCAGTAATTGCCACCGGCTGATTTCTCAAGATCTCAGAGCGCCAGCTATTTCTTTTTATGAGGGACAGCAATTCTTTCATTTGACCGGACCCCCCTGTAACCGCTACTTGAAAAGTTAATTTATTTCATTTTTAAAAGCGAAGCATTTCTTTGTGTACTTCAAGGACTTTGGCGTTTCTATCTATCTATCTATCTATCTATCTATCTATCTATCTATCTATCTATCTATCTATCTATCTATATAGCCGCACACGTCTGGTTGCTAGTGATCACCTCCCTAATTTGAGGTCAACCAAAGTTAGTATTTGAGGGCAAAGAATTTGACAAATGTGCCTGGCTGGTCTTGACTTGAATAACGTGAAAATCCCTTCGCGTACGTCGTTAAACTCGTTTCTCCAGACACGTGTGGCTCATACCCGTATTCCACGGGCCGCAGTATGCGGGTATGCGCCACAGGTGTTTGACAATTTATATCTACCCAGGAACGGCGAGGACAGACATTGGCAATTTTAATGCGAGAACGTTAAGAAAAACTCACATCGATGACGTTGATACTAGTAACTTAAATGCGAGAGCGTTAAGAAAAACTGACAACGGCAGTGTTGACCCGACAAATGCAAAGAATAGAAATCAGAGTCCCAGCAGGAATCGAACCCAAGGAATCTGCGCGGCAATCAAGTATTCTACCACAGAGCCACGTCAGATCTCGAAACTTTCGTGGTAAAAAGGCCCTGTGCAGGCGTAACCTTGGTGAAATGTCAATTGTGTTTGCAGTGCTGGCTACCTAATATTCAAAACATTGCATATGCACTCCTGTGATGAAGGAGTCATGTCGGGTTAACGTCAATCGTATACTTAAGTGCCATCCACTGTCTTTGGTTTAAGTAGCACTATTCAGGGCTACCATTCTCGCAAGCACGGTCGCTACACGTCAGCTTGCCGCTACTGGTGTTGGTAATACCCATGTTACTGTTGGCATCGTTACGCAACTGTAAACAACTGGATATATGAAACATAAGCGACTGTTCAACAAATGTGTGTGCGTACAACATTTGTACATGTCTTCAGCGTCAATACAAAACCTTTCGCTTCATAAAAAAATTACAACCCGGCCACCTTACCTCCGCATGCTTCCCATAACATCCATTCCCATGGTACTTCGAATCTGCCAATTTTTTTCCTATCATAATCACTGTGTGTAGTCATCTTAAGGTGTCTACCGCCACAGGAAGAGTAATTACAAGGACAGTGAGATAATATTCCATCTTCCTGATTTTGGATGATTTTCGGACACATTTTTTGGAACACCCTGTATGTTATGTTTTAAGCTGACAAAATGCTTTTCAAATGTTTGACGCAGATGCCGGAATTTAATGCTTGTCAAGTAGTAGTGACATGCTGCAAGCGATAACACGATGTTACACAATGTTCTCTTGAAGATACCGCACCATATACTTGTGCAGTTTTTGTAGTTTTTATTGGAGCTGTGTACGGGCCTAATCTTAAAGCCCGAGCCCGGCCCGGGCCCACTGACTGCGTCGAAGGCTCGCCCGAGCCCGACCCTAACGGGCTTCGAGGCCGTCCGGCCCGGCCCGACGTACAAAAACACAAACCCGGGCCCGGTCTGGCCCGACACTATGAAAGTTTCCTGCGGAGACAAGATATCACTTTTTGATCATGTGGCATTTTATTCAACATATCACTGTTAAACATATGCAAACGACATATGTTAGTCTGTATAAACAGATTACAAGTTGTGTAAAAATAACAAGCTTTGCAGTGACTCAGACTTGTTCGTCCTCGTCCCATGCGCTGTGAAACTTTGAAAAAATGCTGCACCAACTAGCCCAACGCTCAAACTTAGTGGACTTCAGTGAAGTGCGGCGCTCCTGCATCACATATCCCGTCGAACTGAACTTCCGTTCGCTGCTGGCACTGGTAGCCGGAATCGCAAATATCTTTATCACAAGCATAGCAAGGCTGGAGTAATTAGACTGCTTGTTCTTCCAGAGGTTAAGTATCTTTGATGCAGGACAGGAGGATGATTGCATGGATACATAATCACAAGTGTGACATTGTGAGCTCATTATTGTTGTATGCGTATATATTGTATAAGTGATGTCATAATTGTTGTAAGTGATGCTGAAGTAATAATGTAAGTGATGTTGATAAGTGATGTCCATTTGCTGCCACCGCATAGCACCGGGGGCTAAGAGTTTCCCAAGCGGCTTATCGTAGCTTTTATCTTAGCCCCCCACCATTGTACAACCAATGGAAAGAAATAAATGAAAATGAAAAAATCGCTAAGTGCTGGAAAACAATTCCGACACAATGTCTATATTTTTGGTTTGATGCGGGCTTTGCCCCTGGCCCGGGCCACCCGATGCGGGAGATGAGTAGCCCGAGCCAGGCCCGGGCCCAAGATGGGAAGACTTAGGCCTACCCAAGCCCGGCCCGCGGGCCGGGCCGTGCTCGGGCTTTCGGACTACCCGGAGTCCGTGCACACATTTTATTATAACGAGGACATTACATAGTGCGTGATTATATTAACACGCACCAATTAGTTATCTGGATTATGCCACAGGCGGTCTGGAGGCGCGCGCTCGCTCTTTCTTTTACGAGAAGTGTTGAGGCTCGGGCGAGTTGGTCATCCATGAACTTAGCTTGTATTAGCGCTAATACAAGCTAAGTTCTCTTTTACGGCCTGAGCAGCCGCCGCGAGTGGAATGGAGTTGTTTCTATACAGTGACGACGGCGCACTCCGCGTGTGGGCGTCGCGAGCCAACTCTCCAAGTGCGTTTCGCCGCATACGCTTCGTATTGTAACGCAGCTGTTCCCGGCCACTTTCTCGTGCTAATTACTTCAGAAGCGGTGAGAGTAGCAGAGGTGCCTGTGAACACAGTCTGGCTTTCTTGGCACTCATGCAGATTAGCAAAAGAAGATGCACACGCAACGCTACCAGAAATTTTTATTTTTTAAGGCTCGACCACCTCATATTGGATGAATTAGAAAATACTTGAGGCCCGTGTGCTTAGATTTAGGTGCACTTTAAAGAACCCCAGGTGGTGGAAATTTCCGGAGCCTCCACTACGGTGCCCATCATAATCGTATTGTACGCTTGAGACATTAAACCTCAACAATTATTATTGTCAGTCACCACCATAAGCTTTGGGGGGGGGGGGGGGGGGGGCTGCTCGTCGCAGCGACCCCCTTCCCTATTAAGTCAATGTATGGGGCAGAATTTGCGCCTCCCCTTCTTAGGTGACTAGGGGTGACCCTGCCCCCTCGTGCGCACGCCTGTGGTCAGCACATTATGCCAAAAACATAAAAGTGACTGCAGACGTGGTGGCACCTAGAAACATGCGCGAAGAATTCACACTATTGAGTGGCATCACGATTGCACCATAGCAGATTGCCAGTGTTTTACGCAGTAAATCCTAACTCTGGTTGACAATGGTATGGGTGGCATGCTGATGCATTTATACAACCGAGTGCGTCCTTTTTTTCAGTTTCTGCATTGAGACGCGTACGCCCATCCTTATGGCGAGCCTCTCACATGTTGTTTTCCTCTGTGTTGTGCATAGGTAATGCAGGGGATTGACCCAGTAGTGGGTGAATTTTTTCAATATTTTCTGTTGTGCATCATTTGAAGAAACTATAGTACCAAACATTCATCCCATTTCTCGGAATTACAGCAAACGTAAAAAAAGCAGGCTTTGTTATAACCTCGTCTATGCTTCCCCGAGAAGCAGAAGCGGGTCCATCAGTGGTTTTGTTTTTCTTCTTTGTCTCCGGCGGGCATTATTTCAATTTAAGATTCCTCTCACGTGTTTACCTGCCCAACCATCTTATTTTACTTCGCTTTTCTATTTATAACAGTCTGTTATTATTATTATTATTATTATTATTATTATTATTATTATTATTATTATTATTATTATTATTATTATTATTATTATTATTATTATTATTTGTCCTGCTGCTCTGATTCTGACTTAGAGCTAAGTGCGAAAAACAGTGGCCGTCCCCATTATTCATAGAGTTTCAACTTTTTTAGGTACTTATTCAACATTAAAGCATGAATTATAATGCCTTCAACAAAAAAATACACATTTTATTACTTTCAAGTGAAATTTTTTCTGCCGATCAGCGATCATGCGGCCCAGCCTTCTGAGGGTGACCCGCAATCACACATGCTCGTTAAATGCAATATTCATCCTCCTACTCATTTCTCGACGCTACAGAAAACGAGAGAAAAAAAAGTTTTTTTTTTTATAACCACGACGGTGCTCTCCCGAAGAACAGAAATGGGCAGATCAGCGGCTTGCGCCTTCCCTTCCGAAAAGTTGAAATCACCGCAGTTATCCTAATGCTTGCCACCATGTTCCCATCGCATTGGTACCATGGAGTGACTTCAGAAGGGGCCACGGCAAGTTTGAAACCGAGCATTTCTTGCTTGCGCTAGCCTCCCCAGCGGCCGGCAGTGGGTTGGCTCGGAGCGCCCTCGCCAGGCTGCGGCGATAGGTAGAAACAGCCCCCCGTGCGCAGGGGGGCTGTTTAAAGTTGAAAGGGGCTAGTGTCAGTGAAGCATTCGCATATGGCTGCATTCTGCGTAATGGGTAACAGGCTTCAAAGCACGAGCACTTATGCGCGTTAAATGTTTTCGAACTTGCTATGCACCCACTACGTGGTCTTAAGGGAATACGAGCAGTAACGTCTGTGCCTTTTGTAATGGGTGGCCGGCTTTAAATCCATCGGGTGTCACATGTTCTGACACCCGATGGATATTACGGCGATATTACATGTTGTATTGAGAGGCCTGTATACAGGACGCGTGTGTTTGTAAAGCATGAAAGTTATTTTCACTGGATTTTCAAGCAGAGGAAGTTATTTTTACTGCATTTCCAAGCAGACGTGGGGCTGTGTGGTAGAACACCTGCTTGCCACACAAACGGCCTGGATTCGTTCCTCACTCGGACCCGGAAATTTTTATTATTTATTTTATTCGACAAGATGATGATTTTTCGCTCAGAACCAAAGACGCCGGCACCGACGCCGACACCGGAATTTATGCGAAACGAGCTCTTTAACGCTGTCGCGTTAAGAATGAGCAATACCAGAGAGAATGAAAAACACAACAAACAAAATAAATAAAATACTGCAGAAATGGAATAAATAAGAGATAATAACGACACAACATGCAGTTTTTCACTGAAATATGGTAAGCTTAATAGCAAAAAAAATATTTAAAAATATATAACAGGCATGGAATATATAGGAGAGAACAGCGAGAGATGTCGTTTTTACTCAGATACGGTAAGCATAACAACAGTGAATATGGTAACAACTTAAATATGGTACGCAAAATAACAACAAAAAAACGCATGTAAGTATACAGCTACAGGTTGCGTACTTGACTTTTGTGTCTATATATGCCCAAATGATATATAGTTCGTCGGAAAGCAAGAAGTTTTGGTGGCACTTGCGCGATCATGTGCATCTAGCTCAAACAAATAGTGACAATATCTGTTAGGTACACGGATGTATTTTTACTTAATCGTACTGAATTACGTGAAGGCTTCGTACGAAGGTGGTTGAAATGTCGTGAGTCCTCAACTACGACCTGACTCATAATCATATCGTGGTTTGGGGAATTAAACCACCCGCAAATATTCTCATTGTTACTTATCCGTACTTATTATCTTACTATTATTATTAGTGTTAGAAAAGCTGGCCACGCTGTATATGAAGTGTCTCCCGACGGGGAGGGTACCAGAATCCTGGAAAAAAGAAAGGACACGTCAAAGACTTAAAAATTACAGGCCGATGAGCCTACTGTACGTTCTCTACAAGCTATATACCAAAAATTTTGCTAATAGAATTCAGACGACATTAGAGTTCAATCAACGAAAGGAAACGGAAAACCCAGCTTTTTGGACGCATACACAAGAAAAGGAGACGACAGACACACGCTGGGACTAGCAACAGGTTTAATGAAACGAGCACACAATGTTCTTAGGAAAGCCAAGCGCGCATGCGTCGTAAAAAATATAAGAAAAAATATAAATAAAAAAAATACACGTGTGATTCAAAATGACAGGATAACATCAGTAACCACATTTTTCTAAGTACGTGATCTCCTTCGTTGATAGTGATAGCGAGGATACACTAACGCATTTGTCGGAGCCATGTTTTCGGATATGAAAAGCTTCAGTCGCTTCACGTTCGTATTGCGTGCTCCCCTTCCCAATGATTTGTGTCCCTTTGAGGTCAGGTGAACAGCCGCACCGCCGGCAATGAGCAGGCAGGTTTGCCCCTCCTCCTGACTTGATAGAAGCTTCATGTTCTTTTAAGCGCACATTTATGCATCGTCCTGTTTGTCCTATATACACACGACCACACGACAACGGTATGCAATTGATAAGTTTCGTGTTGCAAGCAGTGAAACTAGTCTTATGGCCGTTACAGAGAGCACTTCTAGATTTCTGCTTATCAATCCTACCACAAAGACTTGACAACTTACAGGGCGCCGAGAGCACAACGCGAACACCATGCTGTGTGCCAACCTTCTTCAACTGGTGCGAGACCTTGTGAATATAGGGCATGACTTCTACACGTTTGCGCTCGTCATTAGCAGTTTTTAGATGCGAAGCATCTTATGCTCAGGGCTCTGTCCGTCCCTCCCGCGTCCCGCGTCCCCCGTCCCGCGTCCCCCCGTCCCGCGTCCGGTCACTTTCATGAAGTAGGGAAGCACCCATTATGCTAACCAGAACACTGTAATAATATGAAGGCCGTCAACCCTACAACAGTCATCAGAGTCATGGCCGAGAGCACAGAGAGGCTGCTTAGTAATGGCTAGGCAGGTGGTGTCTGTCGCCCAGGTTGACCCCATTCCTTGAGTCATGGCCGAGAGCACAGAGAGGCTGCTTAGCAATGGCTAGGCAGGTAGTGTCTGTCGCCCAGGTTGACCCCATTCCTTGATCTTGCTTGCATGTGTTTGGAGGGGGGCTTAGTCCGTCCCTCCTTCCCGCGTCCCACAGCGCATGCGCGTCCCCTCTCTCTCTACTACGCTCACCCCCTTTCCCTCCTCTAAGAATCCTCTACTCTACGGAGCGGCCCCCCGCGTCCCACACCCCCCTACAGCGCATGCGCGTCCCCTCCCCTATCCTCTCCTACGCTCACCCCCTTTCTCTCCTCTAGGAATCATCTACTCTACGGAGCGGCGCCCGCGTGCCACAGCGCATGCGCGTCCTCTCCCTCTCTCTCCTCTAGGAATCCTCTACTCTACGGAGCGGCTCCGGCGTCCCACACCCCGACAGCGGATGTGCGTCCCCTCCCCCTATCTCTCCTCTCCTACGCTCACCCCCTTTCTCTACCCTAGGATTCGTCTACTCTGCGGCGCCCGCGTCCCGCAGCGCATGCGCGTCCCCTCCCCCCTCTCTCCTACACTCACCCCCTTTCTCTGCTGCAGAAATTCTCTACTCTTCGGAGCGGCGCCCGCGTCCCACACCCCCCACAGCGCATGCACGTCCCCTCCCCCCTCTCTCTTCTCTCCTACGGCCCCCCCCCCCGTCCTTTCCTCTAGGAATTCTGTACGGAGCGGCGCGCATGACAGGTGGTGTGACAGCTGCATACTCCGCTGGGGGGCGCCACGGTAGTTCCGCGGTATGAAAATGACGGAGCGCGCGCGCCTCATTCTCTCTCCTGTGCAGCGCCGCGATGAGCGCCCGGACCGCTGCCGTGAAATGAGAGCGGCGACGTTCCTCCCACTCAAGCTAATTATCTCCCCGCTGCTTCGCATCCACACATGGTTCCCTTTAGCGGGAAATGGGGAATTTTTTTAGTTTTGTCTCAGTTACCGCTTTCAGAACACTTTTAGGAAAACCGGCTGCCTCCAGGCGTTCTATCTGCTCATGAAAACTTTGCTCCATCGAGTGATGACAGCTTCTGTTCAAAGCATTGTTAATGCATAGGGTGGCTATGGCACGGTTCACAATTTTAGAGTGTGAAGACTCAAACGGTAAAAGCTTTTTCTGGGTACGGGGCGAGTACATCCAACAGACATGACCGTTGTCAGAGAAGGTTAGTCTTAAATCTAAAAACCTTATTGAATTGTCTGAGGCTAGTTCCTTGGTAAAAGTGGGAGCCTTACTGCACGCGCTGAATTGGCTAAAGATATCCCCTGACACAGATTCCAGTTCCAAAGGGTGCTTCAGGTTTAACAGTAACAAAAAATCATCAACATACCTGACGATTTTTACTACCCTGTCGTCATTTAAAGAGCTGCTCAGAGCATTGTCAAATTTAGACAGATAAATGTGGCATAAAACAGGAGCCACGCTAGATCCAATGCAAATACCATTTTTTTTGCACAAACAGTTTGTCTTCAAACTCAACCACTGTAGACGACAAGTACATGGAGAGCAGTTCTAGGAATGTGTCAGCATTGACACCACAGGCATTCTGAAAGGAGACTGCACCGTTTTCGTCGATGAGCTCCCGCACAGCGACAAACAGTTGGGCGTGTGGCACAGAATAAAACAGCTCCTCTACGTCTAAAGAGAACGCCGTATTAACAAAGGGCTGTTCATCGCGCAGAAAATTCACGACACAATCCGAAGAATTCGCGGCAAAAGGATCAACTACATCAAGCGTATTAAGCGAGCGTTGAAGGTACTGACCGACAAGTTGCTGCCAGGTTCCTCTCTCTGTGACAATGGCTCTAAACGGGCATGCAACCTTGTGGGTCTTGGCTGCAAAGAAAACGGACAGCTTATCCCTCTTATTTTTTCGTACCTCCTTGGCTAACTTCTCCAGGTTCGCCTCACTGAGTAGCTTGAAGGCCTTCGTTTTAAGTTTTGCGGGTTTCAGTGCTACTTCTTTAAAATTCTTCGTAACCACTTGTATGGCTTTTTCCGAGAAGACTTCGCGCGTGAGGACGACAAAACCGCCCTCTTTATCAGCTTGCAGTAAGCTGAGGTTATGCTCACGAAAATAGCTGACAACGGCGAGTAGTGCACGTTCACCGCTTCTACGTGGCCTCTCACCCGATTGCAGAAGGGAGTCCACGCCTTCTGATATGCAGCGGTCCTTTTCTTCTGAGGGTGCCTTGCTGGCAATGCCATGGACCGTTGACAGAAGCCGTGACGGGGGAACGGACGGGTCTAAACTGAACTTTGGTCCCTTTTCTAGAAGCGTGTGAATGTCAGGTGGTAAGGTCGGAGCCTGCAGGTACGTGACAGAGCCCGAGGGTTGGCTTGATGTCGACGGCTTGCGGCAGAGCGACGGTCGCATGAAGTTCCAGTAAACTTCCGTCAGCTGTGAAGCCACGAGACGATGTCTCCGCAATGTGTCCAGAGAGCGGAAGTCCTTTTTCCCATTCAAACAGAGCAACTGAAGCCACTCTTGTAAATGGTATACCTGTCTTCTTGCTTCGGACTTCATAATTCTGCAAATGCGTTTCCAGTGGCCCACTGAAGGCTCGAGAAAGCCGAACATACTGGTAACGTCAGGGGGAGGAACCCCTGTCCTGATGCACCAGGTTAGGAAGCGTGCTGTGCACGTCATGAGGGAAATCGTAGCGACACATGTAGACAGTTGGCTCTCCTTCGAAAACACACGTAAAAAGGTTTTAGGTTTTCCTGAAAGTGTTCTGAAAGCGGTAACTGAGACAAAACTAAAAAAGTTGAAACAAGCAACTAAAGGAGGACTCGGCAGTGCACAAAAAACAGCTAATGACGAGCGCAAACGTGTAGAAGTCATGCGCTATATTCACAAGGTCTCGCACCAGTTGAAGAAGGTTGGCACACAGCATGGTGTTCGCGTTGTGTTCTCGGCGCCCTGTAAGTTGTCAAGTCTTTGCGGTAGGATTGATAAGCAGTAACCTAGGAGTGCTCTCTGTAACGGCCATAAGACTGGTTTCACTGCTTGCAACACGAAAGTTATCTCTTGCATACCGTTGTCGTGTGTATATAGGACAAACAGGACGATGCTTAAAAGAACATGAAGCTTCTATCAAGTCAGGAGGAGGGGCAAACCTGCCTGCTCATTGCCGGCGGTGCGGCTGTTCACCTGACCTCAAAGGGACACAAATCATTGGGAAGGGGAGCACGCAATACGAACGTGAAGTGACTGAAGCTTTTCATATCCGAAAACATGGCTCCGACAAATGCGTTAGTGTATCCTCGCTATCACTATCAACGAAGGAGATCACGTACTTAGAAAAATGTGGTTACTGATGTTATCCTGTCATTTTGAATCACACGTGAATTTTTTTTATTTATATTTTTATTTTCAATTTTTTATGTTTTATATTTTTATTGTATTTTTTTACGACACATGCGCGCTTGGCTTTCCTAAGAACATTGTGTGCTCGTTTCATTAAACCTGTTGCTAGTCCCAGCGTGTGTCTGTCGTCTCGTTTTCTTGTGTATGCGTCCAAAAAGCTGGGTTTTCCTTTTCCAAGTATGTACCAACAGGCCCAGCAACAGATTCTTCCACGAAAGGACCAAGCAGGATTTCCTACAGGCTACCCGACAATCGACCATATTCATACTATCAATCAGGTGATAGAGAAATGCGCGGGATACAACCAACCCCTTTACATAGTCTTCATAGATTACGAGAAGGCATTTGATTCGGTGGAGATATCAGCAGTCATTCAGGCACTGCGGAATAAGGGCATTGGCACAGCCTACATAAACATACTGGAAGAAACCTACAGTAGATCCACCGCCACTATAGTACTCCATAAAGAAAGCGACAGAATCCCAATAAAGAAAGGTGTAAGGCAGGGAGACACGATCTCTGCAATGTCATTCACCACGTGTTTACGGGAGGTTTTCAGGGCCCTAGATTGGGGAGAGTTAGGGATAAGAATTAATGGAGAGTACCTTAATAACCTGCGATTCACTGATGAAATTGCATCGATTAGTAACTCAGGAGACGAATTTCAACTCACGATTACTGAATAGGACACAAAAAGCGGAAGACTGGACCTTAAAGTTAATATGCATAAAACTAATGTAATGTGCAACAGTCTTGGCAGAGAACAGCGCGCTGCGATAGGTTGCGAGACACTGGAAGTTGTAAACGAATGCGTCTTCTTAGGACAGACTGACAATTGGGCAAGTTGGTATGAATTCATACTACTGAAAAGGCGCCACAAGGGAAGACGAAAGTACACGAAAAAAAAAAGGACACGACGCTTGTGTTCGGCGCTTGTGTTTCGTGTCCTCTTTTTTTTTTCGTGTGCTTTCGTCTTCCCTTGTGGCGCCTTTTCAGTGGTATGAATTCTTAGGACAGGTAGCCGCCGCGGAGCCGAACCACGAGAGTGAAATAATTAGAAAAATAAGGATGGGGCGGAGCACATTCGTCAAGCATTCTCAAATCATGAATGGCAGTTTCCCACTGTCTTGCATGAGGAAGGTATATAGCAGTTGGATCATACCGGTACTTACCTACGGAGCAGAAACCTGGAGGCTTACAAAGAGGGTTCAGCTTAAATTAAGGACGATGCAGTGAGCAATGGAAAGGATGATGATAGGTGTAATCTTAAGAGATAGGAAGAGAGCAGAGTGGGTAAGGGAATAAACGGGGGTTAAAGATATCATAGTTGAAATCAAGAAGAAGAAATGGACAGTGACCAGACACGTAGCACGTCGGCCGGATAACCGGTGGTCATTAAGGTTATCTGAATGGATCCCAAAAGCAGGCAAACGCGCGAAGGGGAGACAGAAAATTAGGTGGGCAGATGAGATTAATATGTTTGCGAGTATACCGTGGCCGCAGAAAGCACAGGACTGTGTTGATTGATGGAACAAGGGAGAGGCCTTTGCCCTGCAGTGGGCGTAGTCAGGCTGAGGATGATGATGATATTATTCACTAGACAACACAAGCTCAAAGTCTACGCCAGAGACGTAAACACGCTGCGGCGCTCACCTGGCATGCCCCTGAACCAGATTAATACGGGCGTTCAACGACCCAAAGAAGACATAATACTGCTGTAGACTGGCGGCGCTAACGAGGAGTTGGGGAAAAGAAAAATATGCTATGTCAGCAATCTTACTTGAGCGGATGGCTCAGCGCCTGCAGAGGGGTAACAAAATAGTGAAGAGGAAAGGAATGTAAAGGAAAAATTGAAGGACACTTTGTACATTCGAAAGTGTGTTCGGCGAAAGCGTGTGGCCATTCCACTGACGGAAAGACGGACGGAAAGACCGACGGACGGACAGACGGACGGACGGACGGACAGACGGACATCCGGACAGACATCCGGACGGACGGACAGACGGACGGACGGACAGACGGACATCCGGACGGACATCCGGATGGACGGACATCCGGACGGACGGACAAACGGACATCCGGACGGACGGACGGACACCGGACGGACGGACGGACGTGAGCATGAGACATTAAATGCTTTCGCCTTAATATTACGTCCAAGACTGAGAACGCGCTGGACGGCTTCTGTAGCTGGTTGTCCAGACCAGTGTCCCCAAGGAAGCAAAGAGCCGCCTTGAATACCTGGATGGCGTGCCGTTCAGGGAACGGGGGGTCCGTCTGTGTAGCCGTGGGTAGACCCTGGCGGCGGAGGGCGGCGAGCATGGCAACTCGTTGTGCTTGAAGCTTGGACATACACACAACAGCATACACAACAGCTGGGCATACACACAACTTATGGCTGGTCGTAAATGCTACGTTTATGATCCAGGCGAACATAAAGTGCTTGAGCCTGTCAGTGAACAAATTTCCAAACCTACCCATGACCTATCCAAGCCCTCCTCATCCCGCAATTATCAGAATGCCCCTCCATCGCCCAGGCTCACTCGTTCAGGTAGGACGCATGCGACGCAAAAAGAGGATACTGCAAGGGGTGGCGGCAATTCGTTCTCTGTAACGGTGCTTAATACCAACATCCGCGCCTTTACAATAAAAAGGACAGCGTCAATGCTCTAGTAAATGAGTCAGAAGCGGATATTGTTATATTAAGTGAAACCTGGTGGCCAAGTAAAATAAAGAATAATGAGTTGTTTCACCTTAACAAAAGGTTTGTTGCATACCGACGTGATCGTGCTGACAGGATTGGTGGTGGTGTATTGGTTGCAGTAAGCGAAAATTTCGAGTGTTTTCAAATTACAACTGCTAGTCGTTTGGAAATAATGTGGTGTTCTATAACAGTACAATGCACTTAGTTGGACCAGTTGGTGGTTCCGCATGTCGATGAAGTGGATGCGCTTGAAAGACGAGGACGAAGAAGAGACGGGACACACACTGCGCAGTCTGTGTCCCGTCTCTTCTTCGTCCTCGTCTTTCAAGCGCATCCACTTCATCGACTATAACAGTACAGTTCAACAAATGAATTATTGGAGCATGTTATCGTACCCCAAGCTGCGCGACTGGCTTTTCTGAAGAACTATACGACTCCTTGAATGAAATTTCCGTGAAGTATCCTGAAGCACCTATTTTTTCTTGCTGGCGATTTCAGTTTTCCACACATGAAGTGCACCGAATCATCCTCGTCTTCCAATACGTTGTCCACAGAGGCGACCGGTTTTAGTAACGTCTGCATCGATTTTAACCTATCCCCACTGGTAATTCAACCAACACGTGTGACGTCCAGCTCAGCACCTGGGCTCGATTTGATTCTAACATCAGCTCCTGATATCACTTCATCTGTAGTGCACTCACCCGGTTTAAACGATCATGATGTACTTCATTTTACCATCTCCCTTCCCACACTGTGTACGACGACAAAAACGAATAAGGGACTATAAAAAAGCGGATTTTTATGCTGTAAACATTAGTCTTTGCTCTTTCCTCGATGAATTCATGTTAGATTGCGCACATAAAACTGTCGAAGCACTCTGGTACACAGTAAAAAAATTTACACCCTTAAGGGTGTATTTATTTCGTCCCGTGGGGAACACCCTTTAAGGGTGTTTAGAAACACCCTAAACGTAGGGTGTTTGGAAACAGCCCTTAAAAACGTAGGGTGTAAGGATTGATTACACCCTACTTTAATAGGTGTTTATGAACACCCCTAAACTATGGGTGTTACAATAAGCTACACCCGTTCGAGTGGGGTGTAATAGACAAAAACACCCTTGAATGGGTGGCAGTAAAAGGGGGAAGCACATATGATACTTCTTCCTAGTCAGTCCCCTTGGAGCACTCCAGACATCAGCGTGTATCCAATCCTTTCAGGTGCACCCTCGAAAGAATTCTCCTGTTAAGGAGATGATTCAGAAATGTGCAATCCCTTGACAAAAAAATGGATTCATAAAAAGTTTCAAAAACTGCAGCAGTGCCCACATCAGTGTGGCTGTCGTCGACTTTCTTGGCGCTGCCATCCAACAGCTGTAGCTGATACACGAGCAGCGATTCTCCGTAAAAACTCATGCAACATTATAAGGACTCAATGTCGTTTTGCTCAGCAGGCCTCCATATTATGTCTTTTTTGGGAAAGTACATGAGTGAAGTAGAAGACTGTGCACATTGCTGAAATGAAACTTTTCCCACCTACTCAGAAGCAATGGATTGTGGCTGCAACAAAAACGTGTGAGCAATCTGACTATGGCTTGCACGTTACAGTTCATACTAAATACGATAATATGCAGGAAATGCATGTAATAGGGACGGTATGATCACGACTGTACTGCAGAAACATGACCTGCAGCACAGCAGTAGAATGAAATTTTACATAGGCGTGCTCAGACAAATTTTAAGGATTATCCCTTTCCAAGCAAAGACAACAGAATCATTGGCAATTGAATGAAATATGAGTATTTATTTGTTTTAAAAGAAATCGTTACAGAACTAAAAGCTTGTCATAAAACTCCAAAATAAATTCCAAAACAATATTCGACACACTGATTTTACTGAGAAGTGCTGGCAGTTTTGTTACGCTAAAATTTCAACAGCAAGTGATCTCAGTTATTATAACTGCTGCAAAAAAGTCACAAAGCACTGAGTCAAAAACCGCAAAGTAGAATAACTAGACAAGAGAGTGAGCTGTACTATTTGTAGCATGTGCGCGCTATAAACACTGCGAAAAGGCATGGCTACAAACTTGCTGAAGGCTTACCTGCAGCCCACTATATGTAACAGTGTACAAACTTGGACATTACACGATCACAACGTTTGACAAGGTTATGTAATTGCGGTTAGATTGACGTAATGCGATTGTTCATACACTTGCACATTACAGAACCACAGCTCTTCACTGCTGGTTGCACAATCCATCTTCATCTGCTCAGATGACTGGTTCCTTCGACAGCAGTGGGACCAGGCTGTTCTTTCTGCACAGTAAATTCGTTCCCGGAAACCTAAAATAAATACACAAGGAGCAATGACCAAAAATTTTACAAAGAGTGTAACATACAGTATGACCAATTGCTTTCTTGGTTATTTGTAGGTATAAATGAAGTGCATAGCCAGCATATTCAGTGGCATCGGACTCCACACAGTGACAAATGCAAAAAAAGGGTTTGCTGCGGAATAAATGCAATAAGAAGCGTGCTGTGGTACAACATTTTATACATTTGATGCCGAAGATCTGAAGCAGCACGGCTAATTGGGCTGGTTGGTATCGGTTCAGCTTTGAACTGAATAGGGCGCGCACACAGACACTAGAAGAAGAAAACGCACGCGACACAGCGCCTGTGTTGTGTGCGTTTTCTTTTTCTTCTAGTATCCGTGTCTGTGTGCGCGCCCTATTCAGTTAAAAGTCGAAGATCTGAACTTTACCCTTTTAGCCTGCTCGCGCACCAATACAAAGGTATACAGCTCCTAGGTTATGATGCCCCATTAGCTTTATGCATCGACCACGTCTAAGTGAAAGTTGAGTTCTATGCATAAGTATGCATCCACATAGGCATATGTGAATTTCTGCAGATATATCATGGTACTCACACGATGTGTTTCTGAAAGGGAATGTAATGCTATGCGCACCATATAAATATTTTATTTATTACACAAAAGCGCAATACCACTGCGCATACACGACGGTATTCACATTCATCATGTATTCAATGCAGGTAACATGTAAAATTAAGTTATGTGTAGTTATGTGTTTGCTTGCGAATAAAACTGAAGTAGTGTTCTTCACGCTGCTCCCATTGACACGATTACATAATGTAAGAAATTGCTTTCGCTCACTGACTATTGCATATTGCTAAATTATGGTCCTTCGTTTCAATGATCCTGGTCAGCTAAAAAAGCAGAACTCCTTACTAATGCGGCATAGGCTGTTTAATGGCTGCGCGGGGAAGAAGCGGCAAATATTCCGAGACTTACAAAGCACCGATCATGAACCACATGCCATCACAATAAAGTATGTAACTGGAGAAGCGGCGAAAGGTGAGCTAGTTGGTACATAACTTTAAACTTGACAAAACAGCGCAAAGACAGGACGAAGGAAGGTGACATGAGGACGGGTGCTGTAAGCTGTAAGCAAGAGTATGTAAGCTTCTCCGACAATCGCCAATAACCAGAATCCTGAAAGCTATTGACCGGAATTAAGTAATACACAATAATAATTCGGTGAAACAGATTGCTTAAGTCATTTAATTGTTTCAATGCCAAGATCCCGAAAAAAGCATTCTATATTTGTTGTGTTCTCAATAAATACGCTGCGTAATCTTACAGTTTAGTAGCAACACATGCATGCATATCGTGCAGTATGTATAACGTTATCGCGAGTTTTGTGCAACAAAAAAAATATTGATATGCTTGGCACAGCACCAATCCCTTTAAAATCTGTAACGTATGACTAGAGACCTTACAATATCGGATAAACTATTAGGTTTGGCTTTTATCAGAAAGTGTCATTGCAGGTGGTGGTACAAACTGCATTTTATAATATTTCTACACGTAAAAGTACTTAGCGCAGTTAAAACACCGAATTGGGGTGAAGTGAATAACTCTTAATCAGAACAATGTAACGAAAGCTACACATGGTGGAAACAAACAGAATAAAATAAATTTTGTTCGAACGCCAGCACTTATGCTCATACTAGCGCTTGCACAGTTAAGGTACGGCTGTTTTGGTCTCTCTCTCTCTCACACACACACACACACAATGAAAGATCCGTTCAAACACAAGTCAAGTTCAACGAACGGCTCCACATGCACGGGTGCCGGCAGTATCCCGCAACCTACGTTGCGGATGAATGAAAACATCGGTACGAATTTAACGAAACGGAATATATTAGCACGTAGGCGAGCTTCGCGAGGCGCACCTAACGCGAAGCAATGTGCTGTGCTATCACCCACATGCATCAACTCGAGTATCACGGTAGTTTTAGCGCACAAAACGAACAGGGACGGAAAAGAACGACGCGGACACCACGCCCTTGGTCCTTTTGTGCGCTAAAAAAAAGTGCACATGAATTAACAACATGCCCAAGCATACGCGCCTTAGACATGGTTTACGCTTTGAGCTAACAGGCGCCATCCCCACTCAACTATTATTAAACCAAAATAGAGGTTCATCGCGAGCGGGCCAACAAACACCACTGCCAACAAAGAAGGGCGCCGCCACAACTCTGTTCAAATCCCTCGCCGAATCACAGCCGCGCATGCGCACTCTGCTTTCAACTCCAAAGAAAGAAAAGTTTGCCCGCACTTAACATCACACAACTTTGCCATCATCCCGATGAAACAATACACACAAATATGCTCGCTACGTAAACAAATGCTGACTTATCGTCCACTAGTTAAGAAAGGCTCAGTTGACGGCGTTATTATCGCGCTCACGCAGTTAACAAAGCGCTGATCACAGCAACATGAGAGCGGTACATACCGTTTCACTTCGAGTGTTCCACGATATGAAGCTGCAGGCCTCCCCTTCAGTACAGTGCATCTTCCTAATAAGCAGCACTGGCAGAACACAAAGCACGAGCACAGAGCGCAGGCACATTTCAAACAAAAAAACACCGACTGCTAAACTCGACTAATCGAGAACGACGCGCACCACACGCACAAAAACCGGAGACTATTTCTTCGGCGCATTGAGTCACGTGGTACATAGTCCCCGCGCTGCCCGCGCTACGCGCGCGCGGCGGTCAGGGCAGCCGAGGTTGCCTAGGCGACGAGACTATGCGGCGCCGGCCGCGCCGGCGAACGTTGCTCCAGCAGTTGTTGGATTGCGCGGCCCCAGCTCTATTTCTCCGGCCTATTTCGTTATGCTTCTTTAACAGTGTATTCGAATCGCAGTGTGCATTGCGACGATGCTGTAAAGATGCACGGGCTGCATGTCACAGCGCACGAATGTTATATTCAAGAGCAATATTTAGCGCAGCTTTACTTACTTAACGACGTGAAGACTGGTGAAACAGCGGAGCTAATGACTTTTGCATAGCTTTAGGGTCACTTTTACTAAGTACTGTATTAGCTGTGGCATAGCGATGAGAATGTGATTCCACTAAACCTTCCCTCAGTGTCGGCTGTAGCCGCTCTTTCTCGGAGACGGAAATTTTCTAGAACTCGCAAACGAGGGTCGGATTCCCTTTGTTTGATGGGCAGTCGAACGTCTGTCTTCGCTATGAGCCTTGTCGTGCCGTTCCCGCGACGCCACCTCCCTCACTCAAAACTCATCGTCTTCGGCTATTCTTGGTAGCTCAGCCTAGGCTTCCTTTGCTCGAAACTGTGGGTCGGCACGTCCTCGTTGGGTCCATAGTCTAGCAACTTGCCGTCGTCTTTCGTGTCGCGCCGCTTCTCTTCATCATCCTCGCCACACGTCGCCGAGCTTCGTAGCGCTCTGCGCCGACAGTGCATGCTTTTATTACTGCTTTATTCACGCAGAACTTATTATAGCAATAAGAACTAAACGAAGCATAAACGTAAAGCGAGCAGTGGTAGGGCTGCAAAATCAAGGTGTGTGTGGCCTGGGGGCGGGAGCACTTTTGCCCCTAACCCCCCCTCCCATGGCTGACACCTGGCCCAGCGTACGCGGGTGGTGTCCAGTCACAGCTCCTGTAGTCGAGACTGCGCGACTGTGCATTCATAGCCACGCAGGCGATATTTCATGAGCGCCTTCATTTTGCTAAAGACATTGCTCCACGCAACATTGCATGCATGGATCGTTACACTATTTGAAAAGAACACCTATTTGTACTTTGCTTGCAGTCCTTCGAACGAGACCACCACTGAAAAGGGTGCAGTACTGTTGACTTCTCGCCCTTAATGAAGCTGAGGTTTTGACGGAAGCACGTATGCTCGGGAAGTAACATCATAAAATTAAAAGAAGGGCACCTGCCATCAAAAAATGCGAAAAAGGCGTTTCGGCACCCCTGACGAGAACCTTGTTCGCAATCTAGTCAAGAAGGCTATCGTCAATGCGAGCAAGGCTCCGTCAGAGGCACCGAAACGTCTTTTTTCGCATTCTTTTTTATAGTCGGTGCCCTCCTTTTAATTTTTCTGATGCACTTAACGAATAATGTGTAGCACGAAGAGCAATATTCACAACAGTAGTTAAATAACACGTGCCCGGCTCAAAATGCATCACGTCAATGTCCATTTTTAAGGGACCTGATCGCCCGTTGCCGCCGAGGTTATGGCTATGTCAACTGCGCGGAGGGTATTTTGCAGATGGCAGATGTTTTACCTCCAGCTTTAAAGGGGGCGGGGGGTTCTGCGCAACATTACCTTGATTCGGGCTAGTTCACTTTTTCAGTATTCACAAAGCGCGAAAATGACAAAGACGAGAGGAACACATACAACAGGATTGGCCCTGATCCTATTGGATAAGTGGCGCTCCTGATGTGTCTTCCGTCTTTGTAGTTCGCGCGCTTTATGAATGAACATTGTTTCACTTGCATAGTGAAAATATGGAAATCATGATTTGTCATGTGCGACATGGCTTGCATGCCACACTCATGGCGCGCTCGCGGCCGTTTCGTTAGCTTGCATTCCTCGCTCCGACGACCTACGCGAAACGATCAGAGCGATCGTACAGGAGGAGCTGCAGAAATTTTTGCCGCCCTCGCAGCCCCAAGTTGCCTCGATCGCCGACATTTTTCGAGAGGAAATCCAGCAGTCGCTGGGAACCCCTGAACCAGCACATCCTCAGCCGCAAGCCATGAGCTACGCTGCTGTAGCCCGACGCGACGTACCCCTCCACGCCCACGTCAACAGGCCGCACCGCCGCAATGTCGCCGCCAGACACCGCCGCCACCGTCGCCATACCGTCCATCCACCGGCCAGCGTTCCGCTACGAGGAAGACCGACGTTTGGCGCGCCCCTGACCACCGCCCACTGTGCTACCACTGCGGAGAAGCTGGCCACACCTACCGCCGTTGCCAGTACCGCCAGATGGGACTGCGGGGTTTCGCCATCGACGCGCCGCGTCCACAGCGGGGTGAACGACCACGGGACATCGCCGACTACCTGGAAGGAGCACAATGGACGCCGCGAAGTCCTTCTCGATTGCCGTCACCAGGCCGCTAAACCTCACCGCACCGCCGGCAGTACACCGGCCCAAACCGGGGCCGGTCACCTAGCCCGTATCCGGGAAACTAAGGGAAGCAACCGATGGAGGTGCGGTTGCTGTACGACGAAATGCCGAAGATCCTCCGCGGCCGCCGGCGACGACAACGCGACGAAACCTGCTGAACACGACGCGAAGCAGACGAAGCCCTGCCGACGATACTTCGCGGACCGAAGAAGACTTGACGACGCAGCATGGAAGCACCGCAACAAATTGACGCAGCCGTGATCCGACGCCGCGACCTAACCGCAACGCAAGGCGACGGACTAGCGACCTCGACGTTCTCATCGACGGCCACAACGTCACCGCTCTCGTCGACACTGGGGCCGACTACTCCGTCGTCAGTGGGCCATTCGCCACCAAGCTGTAGAAAGTAAAGACCGCTTGGAGTGGACCCGAAATCCGGACAGCTGGAGGCCACCTGATAACGCCGATTGGAGTCTGCGCGGCGAGAGTCACCATCAATAACCGGACTTATCCTGCGAGCTTTGTAATCCTACAAAACTGCTCCAGAGATGTGATACTTGGAATGGACTTCCTAAGTGACCACGGCGCCGTCATCGACCTGAGGTCTGTGTCGATAACACTAACCTCAGACGAAGCGCTCCCGCCCCACGCAACGCCAGGGTACCATGCATTGAATGTGATAGAAGAGCAGGTGACCGTTCCGCCGCGCTCCAGCGTCATCATTTCCGTCGGCACCGAAAAACCTGCGAACCTTGAAGGCGTCATCGAGGGCGATCAGCACCTACTCCTGAACCGTCAAATTTGCGTCGCAAGAGGCATCACCGAATTGCGTGATGACAAAGGAAAGGTACTGCTCACAAACTTCAGCCACGAATATAGGCGTCTCAACATTGGTACGACGGTCGGCTACATCGAGAAATTCGTGGACACCAGCAATGCTTTCGCGCTCTCCGATACGGCCGAACATTCTTCGACGAATCGAGGTCCCGAAACAGATTTCGACGTCAACCCCAGCCTCCCAAAGCAGAAGCAAGACCAGATCACAAATCTGCTCCTGCAATTCAAGGACTGCTTCTCATCGTCGTCAAGAATTCGACAGACCCCAGTCGCCAAACATCGTATCATAACCGAAGAAAGTGCCCGACCAGTCCGTGAGAGCCCGTATCGAATTTCGACGCGAGAACGCGAAGCCGTAAAGAAGCAAGTCGACGAAATGCTACGCGACGATATAATCCAGCCGTCCAAGAGTCCCTGGGCGTCTCCCGTGGTGTTGGTGAAGAAGAAGGACGGGACGCTACGTTTCTGTGTCGACTATCGTCGCCTGAATAAGATCACGAAGAAGGACGTGTACCCCCTCCCGCGGATAGACGACGCCCTGGATCGACTCGACAACGCGAAGTACTTTTCGTCGATGGACCTCAAGACAGGCTACTGGCAAATCGAAGTCGATGAGAGAGACCGAGAAAAAACTGCTTTCATAACTCCAGACGGCCTGTTCGAGTTCAAGGTAATGCCTTTTGGTCTTTGCTCGGCCCCCGCGACCTTCCAACGCGTTATGGATACCGTACTAGCCGGCTTAAAGTGGCAGACTTGCCTTGTGTACTTGGACGACGTCGTTGTGTTTTCCTCGAACTTCGACGAACACCTGCGGCGCCTTCAAGCTGTACTTCAAGCAATCAAGACCTCCGGACTTACCATGAAGCCTCAAAAGTGCCGCTTCGCCTATGAGGAACTCCTGTTCTTGGGCCACGTGATAAGCAAGTCCGGAGTACGCCCCGACCCTCAGAAGACAGCCGCCATCGCTACGTTCCCGCCACCTGCCGACAAGAAGGCCGTGCGTCGATTTCTCGGCCTGTGCGCCTACTACAAGCGTTTCGTCAAAAACTTTGCCCGCATCGCCGAGCCACTCACTAACCTTACCAGGACTGACGTCGAGTTCAAGTGGGAAACGCCGCAGGAGGAAGCATTTCAAGAACTAAAACGACGCCTGCAAACGCATCCGTTACTTGCGCATTTCGACGAATACGCCGAAACAGAAGTGCACACCGACGCGAGCAGCGTAGGACTCGGCGCCGTCCTTGTGCAGAGGACGGACGGACTGGAAAGGGTTATCAGTTATGCTAGCCGATCGCTATCCAAGACAGAGGCCAACTATTCCACAACAGAAAAGGAGTGCCTCGCCATCATCTGGGCTACGTCAAAGTTTCGCCCCTACCTCTATGGCAGGCCCTTCAAAGTTGTGAGCGACCACCACGCCTTGTGTTGGCTAGCTAACTTGAAAGACCCTCCAGGTCGTCTCGCAAGATGGAGCCTAAGGCTTCAAGAATTCGACGTCACCGTCGTTTACAAGTCCGGACGAAAACACTCCGACGCCGACTGCATATCTCGCGCCCCCGTCGAAGCGCCGCCGCAGGACGACCACGAGGATGACTTCTTTTTGGGAACCATAAGTGCCGACGACATCGCCGAGCGACAGCGCGCCGATCCGGAACTCAAGGGCCTTATGGAATACCTCGAGGGCAAAGCCACTGTGGCTCCAAAGGTATTCAGACGAGGACTGGAGTCGTTTTTCATGCGCAACGGCGTTCTTCTAAAGAAAAAAGCCGGCAGATCCCACGCACTGTGGGAATCGACGTAATGCGAAGCAGCCAGGAAGGAGCAAATCCTGTTTTATATAATTTGCATGTCATGTTTTACATGTTAGGACGTGTCATTTATGTTTGTCATACAGTCACGTCGCGCTATACCAATTTTCGTGTATATCAAGGTAGCGAACTGGACGCAAGTGCACCATGAGCGTGGCATGTAAATGGCGTTGTAGATGACACGCATGCCAAGATTTTCATGTTACCACCTGCCACTTATGTTCGTTATACAGTCATGTCACTCAATACCAAATTTGGTGTATATCAAGCTAACGAAACAGCCGCGAGCGCGCCATGAGTGTGGAATGCAAGTCATGTCGCTCATGACATGTCATGATTTTCATATTACCACTTGTCATTTATGTTCGTCATACAGTCACGTCAGTCAATCCCAAATTTGGTGTATATCAAGCTAATGTAACGGCCGCGAGCGCGCCATGAGCTTGGCATGCAAGTCATGCCGCACATGACAAGTGATGATTTTCATATTACCACTTGTCATTTATGTTCGTCATACAGTCACGTCACTCAATCCCAAATTTGGTGTATATCAAGCTAACGAAACGGCCGCGAGCGCGCCATGAGCGTCATGTCGCTCATGACATGTCATGATTTCCATATTACCACTTGTCATTTATGTTCGTCATACAGTCACGTTACTCAATCCCAAATTTGGTGTATATCAAGCTAACGAATCGGCCGCGAGCGCACCATGAGCGTGGCATGTAAATCATACTTTTCATGACAAGTTAGTCGTGATTTTCATGATATGACCAGCCATTTACGTTCCTCATAGAGTCATGTTATGTCATACCAAATTTGGTATAAATCCCGTTAACGATACGGCCGGGAGAGCACAAAGTCGTAGGCGGCTAGATAGATAGCTAGATAGATACGCTCAAACTCGCCGAAGTTCGCTAAGAAATGCTTCGAATTTAAAACTTCTCGCCACTTCGGGCCGACTCCCTCCTCGTAGTACCTTCGACATTACGTCCAGAAGTTCTGCATGCTTTGCATGACGACCCGACGGCTGGACACCTTGGATTTTCCCGTACGCTGGCTAGGATACAAGAAAAGTACTACTGGCCTCGCCTCACTGCCGACGTCACTCACTACGTGAGGACTTGCCGAGATTGTCAGCGACGGAAGACACCACCGACTAGGCCAGCCGGACTTCTGCAGCCCATCGAGCCACCTCGCCGGCCGTTCCAGCAAATCGGCATGGACTTACTGGGGCCGTTTCCGACGTCGAATTCCGGAAACAAATGGATCGTCGTAGCTACTGACTACCTCACCCGCTACGCCGAGACAAGGGCCCTGCCCAAGGGCAGTGCCGCCGAGGTAGCAAAGTTCTTCGTCGAGAACATCGTACTGCGTCATGGCGCCCCAGAGGTCCTCATTACCGACAGAGGTACGTCCTTACGGAAACCGTACTGAGCATTCGTCAGGATAAAATGTTTACTCTCAAATTTGCTTAGCCGGAGATAAATTATCTTTTCAAAGAGTTTAGAAAAAACTGGAAATACAGATATAGGCCTGTAGTTGCCAAGGTCGTTTTTTTCGCCTTTCTTAAAAATGACAGAAACGCGAGCAATTTGCATTCTAGAGGGGAAAACAGCTTTAGCAATGCACAAATTGAAGATGTATGTTAAACAGGGCAGAATAATGTCGAAAACAGACTTGATAGGCTTCAGTTGAAGACCGTCAATATCTCGTGAGTTAGTATTATTAAGGTGTTGAAAAATATGCGCAACCTCATTATCATTCACTGGTTCAAGAAATATGGTCTCTTCTACTGGCTTGATACCACTAAGGTCGTTACACGTTCTTAGAACACTAGAAATGTTAACAAAGTGCTCATTAAATTTATTAGCTAAAGCTTGCTCCGATACTTCTACACCGTCAATTTTTATGGAGTTAAGCTCAGGACCGTCTTTATGTGTAATTAGATGGTTTAGCTTTTTCCACATGATATCCGCACGTCCATTAGTAGAAGCAAATTGCTTATCATAATCATCCCGTCTGGCTTTTTGAATATCTTTATTCAAACGATTTCGAAAGGTTTTAAAAACCTTTAGGTCATTTAGATTTTATTGTCTTAATGAAATTATGATATAGCTTGTTTTTCTCGTTTATTTTTGTTAAGAGGACACGTGTAATGTATGGTTTTTCTACTTTACCTCTACTTTTCTGCCACCAATACTCTAACCGTCTCTTACTTATTTCTATCGCCGACGTGTTCAGCTTTCCATTGTTGTCCCCAAAACCCAAGGTTTCATGTGGACTCGTGCCCACACGTATACCTGGGTGAATATCGCCACATTCAATCAGCACATGTTCCATCGTTTCGTTAACTCCCCACAACATGTACAGTGCCGTCCACTGTTAGGGTGAACGCGCGAGCGCGTGGCCGCGCTCCGCAGAGCGCCGCTGCCGCCAGCGCGGCCGCGCATCGAAGCAAAGCTGCGCAGGCGCGGCTGTGCCTGCGGGCGTGGCTTCGTGTCGTCTGCTACAATGCTCGCGCTCTTGGTCGCGCCGAGCTTGCATTGCCGTGAAACAAACTTCGCTGACAGTGGCGTGTGTTTGCTGCAGCGAATAGAATATTTTATTTTAGTGTGGCAGCTTGGAGACCGGCCGTTAAGAACGCTAGCGAAGTGCACTTCATAACTGAAGTACTTTTAAAAAAAAATATGAGTTGCGTTGCTGTGAACTGAAGATAATAACAAAAGTTACTTTCGCGTAAGTGTCTGCAAATTACTTTTCTTAAGAATAATTCACAAGACAATGTTAGCATAAATATTTACTTTCTGGCTCTACTGAGTATAGTGAGTATGGAAATTTTGCGGGCATTTTTACAGGGAACGTTTTAAGGGATGTTCTTTGGCCGTTCTTTTGCGGTCTTGAACGCAGGCGTGCGACGGCGTGATTTGTGTCTTCCGATAATATATAAAACAGTTGGACTGTTTACTTTGAATTGTAGAGATCAAGAATTAGAATGAAACTGCCTCGCGTCTAATTCATTGAAGTAAAAACTGTATTTAAGTGTTTTATAGACACTAATGTCTAGTTATATACACTGATATCCGCTGAATGTAGACGACGTTTTACAGTAGTGTCCGATGCAGCCGACCACCCCGCGATTTGCTTTAGTTCTCTCATAGATGATACAGGAAAGTAATTCGTCCCCGATATTATTGATATGTCTTCATCTTCCGTAGTCACCTTCGCACGGCCGTTCCGGGGAGCATCCTTGATCCTGCGCTTGGTCCCATAGGCGTGAACGATTCTGTTCACTTTTTAACGGCCTATTCGTGATTCTCAAAATTGCCCTTTGTGAATATTCTCGAAGGCTTAGCTCAACATTACACCTTTTTTCTTCATCAGGAATGCGTGACATCACCTGATCACGCACACACCCCAAATATTCACACATTCTCCCCAAAGAAATGAGCTTCAACTGCAATTGCGTTTTTATCGCCGCTATAGTATGTGAAGAAACAACTGTATAAAAACAATTTTAGTCGGTGGTTTCGGATCACAGTGTCGCGGTGGCATGGCCTGCTATGCACTCTACTAACACAATTGAGGGCACACATGTTTAATCTAGAGCTGGTCAAGCTCGAGCAGTGGCGAGATCGAATCATGCATGGCCGTGGTGGTCGCCTTTCGATGAAAGCGAAATGCTAAATGCCCGGTACTTAGGTTCAGGTGCCCTTTCAAGAACACCAGATCGTCAAACTTTCTCGAGCCTTCCATTACGACGTCGCTCACAATCATATAGGCTATTGCTTTAGCGACATGAAACCCCCCACAATTATTACAACTGTGGGCGTGATCACATTGTAATACGATTGTAAGAATTTCGGTAGCCGATATCCTTGCAGAAGTGCGACTAGGAGAATTCATTACGCCCACGGCGGTAGTGGAAACATAATAGAAGCCCTCATTTTGCTAATGCACCAATTCAAAAGAACGTGAAATTACACCCGTTTCTTTCCATTCTTTCATTTTGCAGCAAATACTATTCGGCGTCATCGATGTTTTGGGTGCCACTTCACTCCCTTTCTCCCCTCGCCTCAAGAGCAACATGAAAATCGAGTAATTTTTATCTACAGGGTCGGATAGCTTGAAAATATGAGAACAAACCGTGAGTGTTCGTAACCTTAGGAAGCTAAAAAAAAATGCAAAAACAATCGAGCCAGCTCCACTACGCGAACACTGTCAAAACAGCAGCTTATGCCCGTACTTCCTCAGGCTATATCATAGTTCTATATTTTTTTATGTCTTCCATTCGTTGGCGCTTAGCGCCGTCCTCTCTTGCGCGAACATCGTGGTTGGCTCGGCTACGACATGCCCGTTCTCGCGTCAACTCACGCTGACGCTCACGTCATGTGGTTTCTTCATCGGGACAATGAGAAATGTTCGCCATCTTGAAGGCGCAAACTCGTGAACACTTATAACACTGGCACGCTATTTTATACTCCACTGTGCCTCACCGTCACCCTATCTTGGCACGTTTCTCGAAGGTTCACTCCTCGACATCCTCCGCCCTCGCCTCTCGCAGCACACGCAACCCTCCCATACCTACCTCCTCCGCTAGAATCACTACCTTTTTCCTTATCCTAATCCCTCTTCCTACCTCCTTCATTCCCCCACCCCCCCACGAGTGTTTTGGTTGAGGTGCCCTATACAGAGACAGTTATGGAGCACTCTTCCCCCCATTTTCCCTCCTCTTTTTTCCCCCCTATACTAAGAATCACTAATCCCATACCTACACAATGCTCACTCTCACCATAATACCAGGCCACGTGATCAGCGCAACCACAACCCCGGACATGAAAAGCTCGACTAAGAAGAGCTTCGCTGTTAAAAGCGACATATGTGCCTGTATATAGAAGGGATAATTTTATTTCAGCCGATAAAGTGAAGTTCACTTGGCGTTTGACACGTCTTCAAGTTTCGACACTAAAACAAAAGTTTTAGTGGCGCAGCTAACACACGCCACTGTCAGCGAAGTTTGTTTCACGGCATTGCAAGCTTGGGGCGCCCAAGAGCGCGAGCAATATAGCAGACGACACGAAGCCACGCCCGCAGGCACTGCCGCGCCTGCGCAGGTTTGCTTCGATGCGCGACCGCGCTGGCAGCAACGGCGCTCTGCGGAGCGCGGCCACGCGCTCGCGCGTTCACCCTAACAGTGGACGGCAGTGTACATTGTTCTTCTTCGTTACTGAATCTCGCTTTACAACTACGCGTTCTAAGGCAGCCAGACCTTGATTCAAACAGTAAAGCGCTTCCCCTTGAATTATCATAAAACCTTTTCCTCCTTATTTCCTTTGAAATAGATGGATGGATGGATGGATGCTATGAGCGTCCCCTTTATAACGGGGCGGTGACATGTCTGCCACCAGGCTCGAAAAAAAACTTTCCTTTTGTGTTTGCCTAATGCCTTATCTACAATGATTAAATCTATGTTATTATAGCAAATAAAAATATAAATTCACGGTCCATCTCTCTGCCTCTTAAGGCAGAATGACCTTATTTTTCCCATTCTTCATTTTTGTCCTTTATCTCTACTTTTCTGCCACCAATACTCTAACCGTCCCTTACTTATTTCTATCGCGGACGTGTTCAGCTTTGCATTGTTGTCCCTAAAACCCAAGGCTCCATGTAGACTCGTGCCCACACGTATATCTGGGTGGATAACGCCACATTCAATCAGTACATGTTCCATCGTTTCCTTAGTTCCTCCACAGCATGTACATTGTTCTTCTTCGTTACAGAATCTCGCTTTATAGCTACGCGTTCTAAGGCAACCCGACCTTGCTTCAAACAGTAAAGCGCTTACCCTTGAATTATCATAAAAGCTCTCCCTCCTTATTTCGTTTTTTCCCTTTCGGTAGTCACTGAGAGCCGGCTCCTTTTCCATCGCTGTCATCCAATAAGTCCTCTCCGCCTCTCTGACTTTTCGCTTAATGCTCCTTGTTGCCATGTCGCCCACACTGCTAGCCGTATATTTACTGGTGAGCCTCCTAGTTCTTTTTCTCCACTGCGTGTCGACGCTTTTTCTATACAAATACTTGAAAACCTTCCCTGCCCATCTACTCTTCTTCATTTTCCTCAGCCTCTCTTCAAATCTAATTTTGCTCTGAGCTTCCCTCACTTCAAAACCTGTCCATCCCATATCACCCTTTACAGCCGCATTTGTCGTCTTCCCGTGAGCGCCCAACGCGAGGCGTCCCACAGTCCTTTGATTTACATCCATTCCTGATTGCACCTCTGACTTCATGCACACCACTGACTTCCCAAATGTAAGCCCCGGAACCATCACATTCTTCCACAGCCCTCGAAGCACCTCGTACCTATTGTATCCCCATAACGCTCTGTGCTTCATGATTGCAGCATTCCTCTTTCCCTTTGTTACCGATGCTTTCTCTTGTACCTCCATATATCTATCCCCCCTCATTTACCCACACTCCGAGGTACTTGTACTCGCTTGCCCTCGGTATTTCTTGGCCCTGTATTAAGACCCCATGGTCTTCGTGATCATTGAATATCATCAATCCACATTTTGTGGCACTAAAACCTAGTCCTAGAGCCTCGCCTTCCCTTCCGCATATATCTGCCAGCCGCTGTATATCATCTTGACTGTCCGCAAATAAGACAATATCGTCAGCGTAAAATAGACCTGGAAGCTCCTGCTCAACCATCGCGCCGGCCTGTTTGTGTGACAAATTAAATCCAATGTTGCTACCTTCTAGCGCTTTTTCCATCCTCACCATGTACAGCATGAATAACAGCGGGGACAAAGGACATCCCTGTCTCAGCCCCTTGCTAATGTCAACGCTGTCCTTGCTGCCTATTCCTTCCCATTCTGCACAAACTGTATTTTCTCGGTATACGAGGGCGGTCCGATAAGTACTTAGCCTTCAAAAGAAAAAACGAAAATTTTGGAATGGTGTCGATTTATTTCTCAACATAGTCCCCTTTCAACTCTATACACTTGACCCAGCGATCCTCCAACTTCTTGATCCCGTCTGAAAAATACGTTTTCTCGTGAGCTGCAAAGTAGGCTTCTGTGGCGGCGATAACTTCTTCATTCGACTCAAATTTTTGTCCGGCGAGTGACTTTTTCAAGTTGGGAAACAAGAAGAAATCACTCGGGGCCAAATCTGGAGAATACGCTGGATGGGGCATCACTTCGTAGCCCAGTTCGACCAATTTGGCCGTGGCGACGGCGCAGGTGTGAGCTGGCGCGTTGTCATGGTGGAAGAGCACCTTTTTCTTCACCAAATGTGCCCGTTTTTTTCGCAATTCGGCGTCGAATCGGCCCAGTAATTCGGCGTAGTAGGGTCCTGTCACCGTTTTGCCCTTCTCAAGGTAGTCGATGAAGATCACACCTTCAGAATCCCAGAAAATGGTGGCCATCACCTTTCCGGCCGATGCGACAGTCTTCGCCTTCTTCGGAGCAGGTTCTCCGGGTGCAGTCCACTGTTTCGACTGTTCTTTGGTCTCTGGTGTGTACCAGTGGATCCATGTTTCGTCGACGGTCACAAAACGGCGCAGGAACTCCTTCGGATTACGCTTAAACAGCTTCAAACACTGCTCTGAAGTGGTCTCACGGACGCGCTTGTTGTCCGGAGTGAGCAAACGCGGCACCCATCGCGCCGACAGCTTTCTCATGCCCAAAATTTCATGCAGGATATGACCCACGCGGTCTTTTGAGATGCCTACTGTCTCAGCTATTTCGCGCACCTTCAGTCGGCGGTCTGCCAGTACGAGGTCGTGGATTTTTGCCACGTTATCGGCCGTGGTAGCCGTTTGCGGGGCCCCTGGGCGTGACTCATCAAAAACCGACGTGCGACCACGTTTAAACTCGTTGAACCAATTTTTGACGGTTGCCATCGAAGGAGAAGACTCACCGTAGACGGCATCCAGTCGCTCTTTGATTTCGCTGCGCGATTTCCCTTCCAAAAACAAGAATCGAATCACCGACCGATATTGCTCTTTTTCCATTTTTAACGGACACACGAAGATCACCTGCTTCCTCAAGCGGCCAAAACAAAACTGTGAGCCCGATTCGACTGGACCTTTGCATGTGTCCCTCTAAGAGAGCGTACTCAACGTCACTATATGTCTCATGCGATAGCGTCGCGCTCTCGCGGTGAGGCTAAGTACTTATCGGACCGCCCTCGTATTTCCCTCAAAAGCTGTATACAGTCGTCACCTATGCCCACTTCCTTCAATATATCCCACAAAATGTCCTGATTAACGTTGTCATATGCCCCGGTGATGTCTAGATAAGCTACGTATAAGGGCCTGTTTTAGAATAGAATTTAGAATAGAATAGAATGTACGCATTTAGAATAGAATGCGTACAGCGCCATCTAGTATATTGTCACCCAACTGCAGTTTGCATGCATCTCTATGACACAGCGCCATCTATTATACTGTTCGGGAGATACTGCTGTTTACGCCTGACGCGTGACAAGGTTAGACTAAGAGCAGCTTCGCCCTTAAAAATTAAAAATAAAAAACCTCCTCTCCCCCTCTAGGCATCCCAGCCCGCGGCAACCACACCCTCACTGCGCATGCACCTCCCCTCCTACGCTCCACCCTCTATCCTCTAGGCATCCCTGCCCGCGGCGTCCACACTCCCACTGCACACGCGCGTCCCCCCCGCTCTCTCCTCTCCTACGCTCCCCCCTCTCTCCTCAGGCATCCCTGTCCGCGGCGTCCACACTCCCACTGCGCATGCGCGTCGCCCCTCTCTCTCCTCTCACACGCCCCCCCCCCCCCCTTCTCTCCTCTAGGCATCCCTGCCCGCGGCGTCCACACTCCCACTGCGCATGCACGTCCCCCCCCTCTCCCCTCTCCTACGCACCCCCTCCTCTCTCGCCTCGCGACGCCGACGCCGGCAGCGTCTGCTAGCGAGTTTCTTGGTTGAAAAAACCGACTGCTCGCGCTGCACAACCGTTCACTGGCCACCCCGTATATATGGCAATGGATCTTGACCTCCAAGGCGGTGCCGGTGGGAGATTTCTCCTGTGCGTTGTTGAACAATAAAATTCTCAGCGTGCGCGTTATCTAAAAGTGGACTGTGGGTGTCAGTGTCCAGTCGGAGTCTTCTGTCTCTCATTGCCCATTAGCAGCGATTGGCATGTTCCAGTAGGAAACACCGCTCCATCACTGCGTTCTTTGCGCCTCCCCAGTTTTCTCTCCTGCGCAACGCTGCGAAGAGCGCCAGCGTCAACGTCGCCGCCAGTGTAAGCGTTAGCGCCCGCTGCTTCCCATCTACACATTGTTCCCTTTAGCGGGAGACGGTGTAATTTTTTCCTTAGATTTCGCGAAAGCACTTCACAGGGTTAACCACCAGCTGCTTCTACTAAAATTACAATTCTTAGGCATTAAACATTTCTTCTTTAGTTGGATAAAAGAATTTCTTTCTAACCTCACACAGTGTGCTTCCGCTAACTATACTGACTCTTCTAAAATACCTGTGCGTTCCGGTGTACCACACGGTTCTGTTCTGGGCCCACAACTATTCTTAATTTATATCAATGTTTTGCCTAACAATATAACTTCTCCTATTGCTCTTTGGCGGATGACTGCGTTTTTTACCGCAAAGTTACCAATGACTGTGATTCCGAAGCAATTCAAAATGACCTCAATAACATTCTGCGTTGGTGCGACCTCTGGAAAATGCAACTTAACACTTCTAAATGTAAAGAAATGGAAGTTTCTGGTGACCACACACATTCAACTAACTACTCCTACTCCTGGAATTTAATCCCGCTCGAATAAG
>JALIZH010012811.1:0-30000 GCA_030522465.1 Rhipicephalus appendiculatus | reverse complement strand
GGAAGACGAAGTGATTCCTTCGCGGAACACATATTGCTCGTCTTTGTGCTTTTCTGGACTTTTCGCTGCAGTTGTGGGGTCTATCGCCCCGTACATCGCGGTGATGGATGTACAACGTCGCGAGGCACCCTCCGCTACCGGTTCGACCGCGGGCATCGCTTCGAGGAAGCGAGGAAACACATCTAGCGAGAGTGAGGACACTGAGCTGTACTCCGCATCGGGCGATGAGTCCTCGGAAGACGGCTTCCAACCCGTACTGTACCGCAAGGCTAAACGACGGATCGTCAATGCTTCTTCGGCGTCAAGCACGGCCACCGTGAGAACTGCCCCACAGCGATGGCCTCACTCCATCCTGTTTGTGCCGCTGAACGCTACCGACAGCCTACGCGTGCTGAACAGGCAAGCGCTCTCTGTGTATCTTGAGAACACTACGCCAAACGAGATCAAGGAAGTTCGGCTAAACACAAGAAAAAACATCTTGGCAATCGATGTGCTGAACCCGAGTGCGCTGAACTCACTACAGCAAGTAACGCAGCTGGGTAACATCAGAGTCAAGCCCATCATACCAGCCGATGGCACCACTTCAAAAGGAGTCATTTACGACATTGACAATGAAATCCCTAACGCGGATCTTCCGGTGCTCATAAAACCGGCGAGGGAAGAGAACGTCCATTGTGAACGTCGGCCGCCTTGGTAATAGACGTTGTGTGAGAATTACGTTCAAAGGGGACTGTCTCCCTTCACACGTGAAGGTTGGCCACTTTCGACCCAGGTTCGACCATTTATTCCAAGACCTCTGCAATGTTTTAACTGCCAGAAGATCGGCCATGTGAAGGGTGCTTGCAGGAACTCCGCAGTGTGCCCCCGATGCGCCGAACCGCACTCAGAAGACAACTGCAACGCAACGATACTGAAGTGTTCTAATTGTCAAGGTGCTCACAGTGCATCTTCTAAAGACTGCCCGCGCATAAAGAAAGAGATTTCTATTCTTGAGCAAATGGTGCGTGACAGCTCAACCCACAAAGAGGCTGCTGAAAAAGTCCGGCGAAAACGACGTCGACGTCGAAGGTCTTCACGACGGCCAAGGTCAACGTCAAGGAGTACGTCGACGCATTTGGGAACGCCGCCAGCTGCAGTTTCCAGCGCAGCAAATGCAGACGATAGAAGAGAGAAAACGAGCAGATCTCTTTCTACTAAGGAATGGCCGCCACTTACGCGTACACGACTTGTGGAAGAACCACGGCAGAAGCCGCCTCCATCAGAGCAAGCTGCGATAACAGAGGAGCAGCGGAACACGGATCAGCAAGTGATCGCTCTTCTACGACCCTTAATTAATACCATTCGCATGTTGTTAAACAACATGCACACGACAGCCAGAAGTGCACTTCAAGTACTGGACGCTCTGAGTCCAGTGCTAGCAGCCTTTGAGTAGATAATGGCTCCCCAGCCACTGTCTTTCGGGGAAGAGGTCCGAAAAGCAGCAATTTTCCAGTGGAATGCACGGGGACTGAGATCACGCATTGCTGATTTCCGTCGGTTCGTGTTCACCAATATGTTTCCCATCATCGTCATCTGTGAGCCAAACTTATCGAGCGCAATCAGACTCTCCGGATACGAATCATTCATGTCGGCTGCTGTTTGTGAAAACAGTAAGGATCCTGCTCTTTATTCGCCCCGACCTGACGTACGTTCTTCAACCTGTGCCACCTGACGACGATAACCAATATGTATGCCTAACAGTGAAGAAAAAGGGTCTTACTGTCACTGTTGTAGGCGTATACCTGTCTCCATCAAGTAGATTCGACCACAAAAGACTGCGATGCGTACTATCATCCACTCCTGGGCCCATGGATCATCATTGGGGACTTCAACGCCCATCATACGCTATGGGGGGAGCCCGAAGATCAGCGCAAAAGGCAGAAGTCTGATATCTTTTGCTTCAGACAATGAGCTGTGCTTGCTAAATGATGGCAGTCCCACGTTTTTACGCGGCTCTGCATACAGCAGCTGCCTTGACTTGGCCTTTGTCTCTCGAAGTCTCGTCAGGTGTGCCGGATGGTTTGCGGACATTGAAACACATGGGAGCGACCACATTCCGACATATCTGAAGATCAGAGGATTGCCACCTTCTAAGGTACGTGACACCATCCAGAGAGTGGACTGGACCAAGTTTCAATCTCTCATGGAAGAACATTGTCAAGACAACACCACACTTGACTTAGAAGAGGTGACCAAGAGCACAGTACAAGACACGATGTGCACCCTCGCATGTTCTTCGAAAGTAACGGAATTCGATGTCGAATTAGAACGACTTCGGGCTCTCCGACGACGTGCGGAACGAAGGTACCGACGCACAAAAGCAATCGAAGATTTACGGACCACCAGACGCTTACAGAAGAAGATGCAACGCCGGATAGACAAGCTCGAGTCACAACGTTGGGCTGCCCTTTTGCGAGTCGTTAGATCCCCGCAAGCCTTTCTCACACTTATGGAGGACAGTAAGAGGGCTCCGGACACCCCCCGTCCAGCGGTTCCCATTCAAGGCACTAGCCCTATCTCAACAGCGATCGGAGGTCGACGTGGCAGAGCGTTCTGTGCCAAACTATCTGGTGAGCTCACTGATCACAACAACTTCGCGCCTTCAAGTGGCGGTCCGACATCGCGCGATCACCGCATGGACCTACCTTTTTCAATTCAAGAGCTTAAAGCGGCACTGGCTTTGTGTAGACGGACATCAGCGCCCGGACCTGATGGCATTTCCTACAGAGCACTGTGTCACCTTGAAGAGCGTGCGAGAATTGCTCTCCTCGAGATCTACAATGCATCCTGGCGAGAGGGCACCCTCCCAGTAAAGTGGAAGACCAGTCGTCTGGTTCCGTTACTGAAGCCTGGCAAGTCACCACTGGTGCTCACATCGTACCGCCCGATTGCACTGGCTAGTTGCGTGGGCAAAGTAATGGAGAGGATGGTACTAGGACGCTTAGAATGGTACTTGGAGCATCACAACATCTACCCAGATGCTATGACGGGGTTTCGCCGCGGTCGGTCATCGATTGACAGCGTCGTCGACCTAGTCACCTACGTACAACACGAAAAAGGCCGTAAGCGTCTCTGCGCCTCTTTATTCCTTGATGTTAAGGGGGAGCGTATGACAACGTCACTCATGAAGCTATCCTCGCCGCTCTCGAAGAGGTAGGAGTGGGTGGTCGGATGTTTCAGTGGCTACGCAGCTATCTCCCTGAGCGATCTTTTTTCGTGAGCACCGAGGACGGTGACACATCGCTCCATTACAGCCACCGTGGTGTTCCCCAGGGTGGCGTACTTAGCCCTGTACTATTCAACCTGACACTAATCGCTCTCCACGAGCACCTGCCAAGCACTGTCAGACTGTCAATGTACGCGGACGACATCTGCGTTTGGACGTCTGCAGTAACACGTCTACAGCTGCGAGCGCGAATTCAGAGAGCTGCCACTCAAGCTGCTATTTACCTCCGTAAAAGAGGTCTGGAAATTTCCTCTGAGAAATGTGCGCTTGTGGCATTTACGCGCAAACCAATAGAGAGCTACTGCGTAGTGATAAACGGCGAAAGAATACCTAACCTCCGATCATACAAGTTCCTAGGTGTTATAATCGACAGAGACGTCTCATGGAGCCCTCATGTATCATACATAAAAAAGCGGTTGACAGGCATCTGTCATTTGTACAAATTCTTCGCTGGAAAGAGATGGGGAATGTCCACAGACGCTATGTTGCAACTATACAGGGTTCTTTTCCTTGGATTCCTCCGGTACAGCCTGCCTGCGTTAACCAACGCAAGCAAAACAAGTCTACGGCTGATACAAAGTGTTCAGGTTCAAGCACTCCGGATTTGTCTCGGCTTGCCTCAAAGTGCATCAACAATGGCGACTATAGCCATCGCAAAGGATCACCTCATCAAGACCCACATTGAGGTGGAAGTACTGAGGACTCATATACGACATCTTGCTCCAACTCCCCGCCATCACCTAGCCTCTCTAACAGGGGACCGTCCGCGGACGTCTTACTGCCAAACAGTGATCGCGCATGGTGAACCGATACCAACTTCCTTCACTCCTGCCGCCAGACCCCCCGACTCCTCCATGGTGCCTCACTCAACCAAATATCATCATTACAATACCTGGCGTCCAGAAAAAAACGGATTTGTCGTCACCGGCACTTAAGCAGCTCGCTTTATTTCTCCTGTTTGAAAAATACCAAGACTCCGTACATAGCTACACTGACGGATCCGCCCTGCCAAACAGCTCGACCGGAGCAGTCGTGATTCCGAGGTTGGATACGACGATCAAATTCAAGACATCCCACGCAACATCATCGACGGCAGCAGAAGTGGCAGCCCTTCGTACCGAGTTACAATTCGTCACTGACCAACCGACACACAAGTGGACCATTTTCTGCGACTCAAAGGCGGCACTGCAGTCTCTACTGTCAATCTTACGCCGCGGACCGCATGAGCAGCTGATATTAGAGACTGCGGAGCTTATACACCACCTGACTGAGAAAGGACATCAAATCACTTTTCAGTGGTTACCCAGCCACTGCGGAATCATCGGCAATGAACGGGCCGATCAAGCTGCCCGCTCAGCCCACGGAGAAGACCGTGAGGTACTACTACCGCTTTCTAGGAACGACGCTGCACGGAAGCTCCGCTTGTTTGCTCGTCTACATACCACGTCACAGTGGAATGAGCCGCACTTCAAACATGCCCGACTGCACTCATTTGACCCTACATTATGTCTTCAAGTCCCATCAGAGCTTCGCCGAGTAGACGCGACCCTTCTGTGTAGGCTGTGGTTGGGCGTTGCGTTTACCAACGCGTATGCTTTCCGCATTGGGATGGCCGACACCGCAGCCTGTGACTACTGTGGCAATGAGGAGACAATTGGACATATCTTTTGCGATTGCCTACAGTATAGGGCACAGCGACTATGCCTTTGCAACGCGCTCAACAAGTTAGATGACCGACCTTTGTCGGAAGAAAGGATTTTAAGCCATCGACAGGATGCGACGTCACAGATGGATGGATGGATGGATGCTATGAGCGTCCCCTTTATAACGGGGCGGTGACATGTCTGCCACCAGGCTCGAAAAAAAAACTTTCTTTTTATGGTGGCCTAATGCCTTATCTACATTGATTAAATCTATGTTATTACAGCAAAGAAAAATATAAGTTCACGGTCCATCTCTCTGCTTCTTAAGGCAGAATGACCTTATTTTCCCCCTTCTTCATTTTTTGTCCTTTATCTCTACTTTTCTGCCACCAATACTCTAACCGTCTCTTACTTATTTCTATCGCGGACGTGTTCAGCTTTCCATTGTTGTCCCTAAAACCCAAGGCTTCATGTAGACTCGTGTCCACACGTATATCTGGGTGGATATCGCCACATTCAATCAGTACATGTTCCATCGTTTCCTTAGTTCCCCCACAGCATGTACATTGTTCTTCTTCGTTACAGAATCTCGCTTTATAGCTACGCGTTCTAAGGCAACCCGACCTTGCCTCAAACAGTAAAGCGCTTCCCCTTGAATTATCATAAAACCTCTCCCTCCTTATTTCGTTTTTTCCCTTTCGGTAGTCACTGAGAGCCGGCTTCTTTTCCATCGCTGTCATCCAATAAGTCCTCTCCGCCTCTCTGACTTTTCGCTTAATGCTCCTTGTTGCCATGTCGCCCACACTGCTAGCCGTATATTTACTGGTGAGCCTCCTAGTTCTTTTTCTCCACTGCGTGTCGACGCTTTTTCTATACAAATACCTGAAAACCTTCCCTGCCCATCTACTCTCCTTCATTTTCCGCAGCCTCTCTTCAAATCTAATTTTGCTCTGAGCTTCCCTCACTTCAAAACCTGTCCATCCCATATCACCCTTTACAGCCTCATTTGTCGTCTTCCCGTGAGCGCCCAACGCGAGGCGTCCCACAGTCCTTTGATTAACATCCATTCTTGATTGCACCTCTGACTTCATGCACACCACTGAGTTCCCAAATGTAAGACCCGGAACCATCACACCCTTCCACAGCCCTCGAAGCACCTCGTACCTATTGTATCCCCATAACGCTCTGTGCTTCATGATTGCAGCATTCCTCTTTCCCTTTGTTACCGATGCTTTCTCTTGTACCTCCATATATCTATCCCCCCTCATTTACCCACACTCCGAGGTACTTGTATTCGCTTACCCTCGGTATTTCTTGGCCCTGTATTAAGACCGCATGGTCTTCGTGATCATTGAATACCATCAATCCACATTTTGTTGCACTAAAACCTAGTCCTAGAGCCTCGCCCTCCCTTCCGCATATATCTGCCAACCGCTGTATATCATCTTGACTGTCCGCAAATAAGACAATATCGTCAGCATAAAATAGACCTGGAAGCTTCTGCTCAACCATCGCGCCTGCCTGTTTGTGTGACAGATTAAATCCAATGTTGCTCCCTTCTAGCGCTTTTTCCATCCTCACCATGTACAGCATGAATAACAGCGGGGACAAAGGACATCCCTGTCTCAGCCCCTTGCTAATGTCAACGCTGTCCTTGCTGCTTATTCCTTCCCATTCTACACAAACTGTATTTTCTCGGTATATCTCCCTCAAAAGCTGTATACAGTCGTCACCTATGCCCACTTCCTTCAATATATCCCACAAAATTTCCTGATTAACGTTGTCATATGCCCCGGTGATGTCTAGATAAGCTACGTATAAGGGCCTGTTTTCTATTTTTGATATTTCTATACACTGTGTAAGAACAAACAGGTTATCGTCTAACCGCCTGTCGATTCGGAATCCATTCTGGAGTTCTCCCAAAATATCATTTTGCTCTACCCACGTTTCTATTTTTAATTTTACTGCCTGCATCGCCAACCGGTATAGCACCGATGTAATAGTTAGCGGTCTATACGAGCGAATGTTATCCTTTTCTCCCCTGCCTTTATAGATTAAGTTCATTCTACTTTTTCGCCAACTGTCTGGTATTTCCCTCTCCTGTAAGCACTTTTCTACGGCTTTCAGCAGTGCTTCTTTAGTGCTCTGTCCTAGTTCGTTAATTAGGCTGACGGGAACCCCATCTAAGCCCGGAGTAGTGCGCTTAGGAATTTTTCCTTCGGCCTTCTTCCAATTGAAATTTTCAAGTACTACATCTTCCTCGGTTGTACTCTTCTGTATACTTTTACTCACCGGGGGAATCCCCTGGGCGACCTTTTTAAACGAATCGGCTGTTACCTTTCGGATGTAACCTAGCGCTTCATACCCTTCCAATTGATTTCCTTCTTCATCTACCATATGTTGTTGCATTGTTACAGACTTCCTACCTAGCGCTTTTAGGTGGCTCCAAAATATCCTAGGCGCGGCCTTCTTCTTTTCGCGAATCTCTGTCATCCAGCGTTCACTTTCGCCTTTAATTTTTTGCCTCGACTAATTTCTGCACAATGGATTTTTTGCTCTAAATATATTTCCCATACTTGGTTGACTTCATCCTGTGGACGCTTCTCCTTTTTTGCTTGTCTGTGCTGCCGTGATGCCTCACGTCGCTTCTCGATCGCATCCCGGATTTCTTTGTTCCACCAACTTTTTGGCTTTCTCTTTCCTTTCCAAGAAATAGTTTTCTTCTCTTTTTCTATTTCTTTCGTGATTACATGTAGCAGCTCACTATACTTCCAGTCTTTGCCTGGAAGTTTGTCTACTTCTTCCTCGACTCTTGCGGCTATATTAGTTATTTGTTTCTCATTTAAATATGAGCTGCCAATGTTCGATTCTAGGTTCTTATTTTCAGTTTTATATCCCATTTGTAATGTTATGCGTTTATGATCACTACCCAAGCTGTTAATGCCTTCCTCGTCTATTCTCATCTCTCTAAGTTTGTCATAGATTCCTTCTGTCATGAGACAATAATCAATGCTCGATTGCCTGTTTCCGACTTCCCACGTGATCTGTCCCTCACACTTAGGCCCCGCGTTAACTATTTCAAGACTATGTTGCTCGCAGAGATCTAGCAATAACTTGCCATTGGAGTCTGAATATCCGTCAAGGTCATGTATGTGTGCATTCATGTCCCCTAGAAGGATTATTTCGGCATCATGACCAAATTCTTTAATATCGGTGCTTATGCATTTCACTATCTCCAGATTCTTTTCTCTGCAGTTATTCCCCGTCCACAAGTAAGCTACACCTAGCCACGTTTTCTTTCCACCTACTGTGCCCGAAACCCACAGGTGCTCTGAACACGTTTGCTTCACTCTATCCCATTTTGCTCTGCTATGAATTAGCATTCCAACACCCCCACCTCTCCTTTCTGATATGATCCTGTTGCATCCTTCCCAAATGTAATTGTCAATATGTGGTGGCTCTTCCAAGTCTCTAAGGTGTGTTTCTGTAACCGCATAAACACCTATCTGTTCCTTGTTTAACTGTCCCTCAATCTCTAACCATTTTGCTTTTTTTTCTGCCACCCTGCATGTTAATGTAACCAATTGCGACACGCGCCTTCTCCCTTCTTTTACCTTTTCTCTGGGTTTTCGCTATACTACCTGTCACAGAGTCCCTCTGGTTGTTGTCCTCATTACACGCTACCCTGGACACCGAAGGGCCCGCGTGCCCCCCCCAAAAAAAGCTACTGCGCGTCCTGCAAGTCGCCAACCCACCTCATGACCAAGCCTCCTATTGAAGTGTATTCCGTCTCTTCGAAAACCACCCCACCTGTGCACCTCTCTGTTTATTTCCACTACCTCGATGCCCTTCTCTCGACTCATCCGCCATATCTCTTTGTTTGCGTCGACAACCGCTCTTTGCAGGTTGCCGTCACGCACCGGTACCTCCGGTATTGTGCATACCACTATCTGCACCTGAGGGGAAATGGCGCGCATGTCATCGACCCCTTTCGCCAATGTGGTCGCTAGTTCGGCTGATTCTTCATTCAAGACGTCGTTTAGACCTCCCGCAATTATCACGAGGTTACGTCCATTAGCTTTAGTTGCAAGTTCTGCGCTAGCTTGTCTCATCACTGATCCCAGCCTACGTCCCGGGAACGTCCCTATTAAAACTCGTTTGTCGCCTCTCACCCTTTCCTTGACTGCTTCTGCGCATCTAGCTAAATTCGAGTCCCCGGCCATTATAACGTGCTCCGACTTTTCTGCTGGACTGTCCCGCACCTGGCCACTGCCTCGGTCACCAGCTCGCGCAACCGCCGCTGTTTTGCTCCCTCCCATCCCCAAAACCACCTCGCGGAAACTGGGTCCTGTGCCCCCCTGCACCTGTCTTCCCCAAACCTGTCTCCACCTTCGCGTCTCCCACTATGGGGGTTGATGCCCCCCCTGTTCCCGCCGTCGCTTGCTTCCTTGTTCACCATGACTGCCTTCGCTAACCCTTCCTCAGCTGACTTTAGCCTTTCTCCCATAGCCATCGTTTTTTCTCGCTCTGTCGCCAACGCATTCTCCAGCTCGGCGATTTTTACCTTGAGCTCATTCTGGGCAGCCATCATTATTTCCATTTTCGCCTCTAACTCACATTGCTTACACTTGGCGTCAGCTTGTTCTGCCTTGTCATCCTCTATTTTCCATCCCATTCCGCACCCTGAACACTTTACGGTCTTTTTGACCATGGCCAGATCGTTCACACTTCGGATTACATGCACTCAAAGCCAAAAGGTACCACAAAACTCCGCCAGTATGCTTCAAAGCACTTGTGTACCCTTCAGCCACGTGGTGGCCGAAAAAAAAAAAAAGAAAAAAAAAAGCCAAGCGACTGTCACACAAGAAACAGTACAAAGTTGTAACCCCAATTAATCTTCAATCTAGTGGGTTATGTACTCATATAACTAATAAAAGCAAGCTCGAATCATGCAGAAAAAACTTATCTGTCGCTGTCATTCCGGAGCCCACGAGAAACACGTCCGTCCTCTAGCGCTGCTGCGATTTTTGCGATCGACCGGCCTTTCTGAACGACTTTAGCCAGAACGCCCTTCCTGTGCGCGTCGTTTTTTATCCTGCGTGTGCGTGCATTTTTTTTCCTTTCATTTTTTTAAATGCGAAGCATTTCTTAGCGAACTTCGGCGAGTTTGAGCGTATCTATCTGACTATCTATCTAGCCGCCTACGACTTTGAGCTCTCCTGGCCGTATCGTTAATGGGATTTATACCAAAATTGGTATGGCGCAACATGACTGTAAGACGAACATGAACGACTGGTTATATCATGAAAATCATGAATAACTAGTCATGAAAAGTATGATTTACACGCCATGACCGTAGTGCTCCTAAGGCCGTTTTCTTAATTTGATATGCCCAAAAATTGGTACGACGAGACATTTGTGTATGACCAACATAAATGACAGGTGGTAATATGAAAACCATGACATGCATGTCATGTGCAACATGATTTACATGCCACGCTCATGGTGCGTTGACGGCTGTTTCGCTAGCTTGATATACACCAAATTTGGTATTGCGTGACGTGACTGTATGACGAACATAAATGCCAAGTGGTCATACAGAAATCATGACTTGTCATGTGCGACATGACTTGCATGCCACGCTCATGGCGCGCTCGCGGCCGTTTCGTTAGCTTGATATACACCAAATTTGGTATTGCGTGATGTGACTGTATGACGAACATAAATGCCAAGTGGTAATGTGGAAATCATGATATGTCATGTGCAACATGACTTGCATGCCACGCTCATGACACTCTCGCGGCCGTTTCGCTAGCTTGATATACACCAAATTTGGTATTGTATGATGTCACTGTATGACGAACCTAAATGACAAGTGGTAATATGGAAATCATGATATGTCATGTGCAACATGACTTGCATGCCACGCTCATGGCACGCTGACGGCCGTTTCGCCAGCTTGATGTACAACAAATTTGGTATTGCGTGACATGACTGTATGACCAACATAAATGCCAAGTGGTCATGCGGAAATCATGACATGTCATGTGAAACATGACTTGCATGCCACGCTAATGACCCGCTCGCGGCCGTTTCGCTAGCGTGATATACACCAAATTTTGTATTGCATGACTTGACTGTATAATGAGCATAAAGGAGAAGTGGTAATATGGAAATCATGACATGTCATGTGCAACATGACTTGCATGCCACGCTCATGGCGCGCTCGCGGCCGTTTCGCTAGCTTGATATACACCAAAATTGGTATTGCGGGACGTTACTGTATAACGAACATAAGTGGCAGGTGATAGCATGAAAATCTTGGCACGCATGTCATCTACATTGCCCTTTACAGGCCACGCTCATGGTGCGCTTGCGTCCAGTTGGCGAGCTTGATATACACCAAAATTGGTATTGGGCTACGTGACTGCATGACGAACCTAAATGAGAGGTCCTAACATGTAAATCATGGCATGCATATTATGTCCAGCATGATTTGCCCCTTGCTGGCTGCTTCGCAATACATCGATTCCCACAGTGCGTGGGATCTGCCGGCTTTTTTCTTCTCTCTCTCTCTCTCTACACCCTCTTTCTTACCCCTATTTCCCCTCCCCTGTGCTGGGTAGCAAACCGGATGCTAGTATCTGGTTAACCTCCCGGCCTTCCTCTTCATCTCTCTCTCTCTTCACTAGTGGACGAAAATATCAAAAAATGGCACTTGTGCTTCAAGATCGACGACGGACTACTAAAGAGTTGGATAAGTTATCTGGTATAGCTTGGAGCTGGTTCAGCTAATTTTAACAGAATATTAAGGCATCAAAGTGGTGGCTGAGCAATTTCTGCCTCGAATTTCGACAAACGAGCTACAAGCTGGTCGAGCGAACAAAGGGCATGCTTTGAAAGAACGCCTCCGAAGCTACCCAGACTTTCGCACCAAGGTTGCCACTCACGACTCATTGTGCTATAGTTACCACCACGAAAAAAAAAATTTTGACATCCGCTCGCAATTCACTTAAAGCAGCCATTACAAGCGCGTTACATTGCTTTCACGAAAGAAATCACTGTACCCCGAGAAAACTTGCTGGGAGAATCCACCCTATGCATCAATGAACTCGAGAGGTGTGGTACTATGCTCGCCTAGAGGGAGAATTGCATACTACAGTAGCTCAACCCAACGCCGCGCCAGTCTTGTTACTTTTCGGAACCCCCTCGTACATTGCTGTCCAAACAAGATGGCGTATTTGTACGTATTGACACAGCATGGCGTAATTGTACGTAGAAAACAACGTATTTGTCTCTCATGTTGTCTTCGCGACGCTGTCTATTTTGTCGGCTACGTGAGAACTATGACACTTAAAATGACCACTTCGCTGTCTATTTTGCCGTCCACCGCGAGTATTTGAGCACACCCTAATGGACGACATTTCTTGCGCTAGTGCTCGCTTACCTTAAGAAGATCAAAGCCAATGCTACCATATGTCTGCGCAGGGACAGCTTGTCTTGGCGAAATGATGTTATTCGTGAAGGGGAGTTTCTACTAAACTTATCGGCAGTTTTGACATCCGCGTTAACATTATTCAATCTGTCCAATTACCGTGCTGTTGATCTCGCATAGACAACAGCATGAACTGGTTCGGCTTGAATTTCCTGAGCTCTCTATCAATTTCTCCCGCCAGCTGACAAACAAACCAAGTGTGACGAGGAGCAAGAGAAGGCGTGCAAGGCCATGGGAATGGAGTGCGACTTCAGCGCTGGCGCACCCATCTGCGTCGGTAAGTCCTCTTCACCTTGAGCAGAGCGCCACCATCACTTATATAGTTGAATTTTAGCGTCTTAGTTGCAGTTAACTAAATCTCCAAGCTATCATGCCATCAGATGTCTCTGGAAACTTAAAATCGAGCAAACTGGTACAACGACTGCTATACGCATACCTGACGAGCTTTTTTACTGCGATGCAACCCTGCCCTAAAGACACAACTCTTGGTGTGCATGAGTGTTGTGCTCGTAATACTGCGAATCGGCCTCGTAGAAATTGACCACCGGCGCACACCTTTCGCGTTTGGAGAGGTATCTAAAGAAAACAACCCATATGTCAAACGAAAGCCAGAACGCCGTTTAGATGGAGACATCGCTTCCTGCTAGACGATACCGTAAGCGTGTCTCCATCAGACACACTGCCTGTTGTGTCACTTAGCTACCAAGGAACATGATTAAGCTGACTCATAAACCGCAGAACGCGTGAAGATCTGGTGCAAGCTTTGCTGAAGCGTTCATTTTAGCGGCGAAGCACCTTAGGGGCGAGGCTTGTCTGGTGTCCGTTGTCGCGGTTACATTATATGGGGCAACGCTCGGGAACGCTCGGGTAACTACGATATGTGAGACACAGAAAAAAGTTTAACAATAGACTAATATCAATCATAATTGTGACAGAACAATACGAAGCACCTACGAGCACAAACCCTTTATACTAGTCGGCGACTTCAACGTAGATATTATGGACCTTAGGACCTAGCTTTGTCGTCGGCTCCTCGTCACTTCATGTCACTCAAATTACATTATATGGGGCAACATTCGGTTAACATATATGAGACGCAAAAAAAAGGTTTAACAATAGACTTATATCAATCATAATCGTGACGGAACAATATAAAACGCCTACAAGCACAAACCCTTTATACTAGTCGGCGACTTCAACGTACACATTATGGACCTTAGGCCCTAGCTTTGTCGTCGACTCTTTATGGCATTTTATGTCACTCAATTTACATTATATGGCGCAACGCTCGGGTAACATATATGAGACATAAAAAAAGGTTTAACAATACACTAATATCAATCATAATTGTGACGGAATAATATAAAACACCTATAAGCACAAACTCTTTATACTAGTCGGCGACTTCAACATACGTATTATGGACCTTAGGACCTAGCTTTGCCCACTCGTCATGATTCACTTCGTAGAGATGCGTGGATTTTTTTTTTTTTTTTTTGCTGGCTCTGTTTGCGTGACACTAAACAGCCACCTAACACCACGGAGCACCGAAGCGCCTGCAGTCGGTTACACCTTAAGAAAAAATACGATCCCTGTCCACAGCCACTGCTGCACTACTCAAACAGAATTTTGCATAGATGGTTGAGGGGTTGGTTGGTTTTGCGGTTTACCTTTCCAATGTGACTGCAGAGATATGAGAGACGCCGTAGTGGAGGACTTTGCTACGGCCGGGCTCCGGATAATTTCGACCACCTCAGGTTCTTTAGCATGCGCTGACATTGCATACTACACGGGCCTGTCGCTCGCGTCAAAATGCAACCGCCGCGGCCGGAATTGACACGGCGTCTTTGGGGCCAGCAGACAAACCCCGTATCCACTGGGCCACCAAGGAGGCTAAATTATTTGTTTATAACAAATTGTGAACGCTTTGGAGTGTGTTTGAAAAAGTGGTCGACAATTTCGAGTACTATGCACTCTACTGTGGGAGAGCGATAAGCTGTCCCCGAAAAAACTCACAGGGTCACTTAGGCATTCATCCAAGACGACTGGAAGGCGAAAGCCATCTTCATTTAAAAGAGAAAGCTTTACTGGCCTAGTCTAGCGAGTTTCGCTAAGTATCTCCGCGTGGCCTTGAAGCGAAGAACGGACACCCAGGGACGAGCCGCGCGAAATTTAGTTGTAGCGTTGTAGCTGTGCACGCGCCTACAGCGAACGCCTTTGTCGACTCGTCTTCCTACCTCTCCGAATGCCCTTTCTCAACGTCCGAGGGGAAAACGCAAGGAGCGCGCGTATCTGCTTGCAGAGGAGCACACGAGAGCGAGCGTTGGTAGTTTAGGGGCTTGGCGTTTCTCAAATCGACTCCACCGACGGCTTCGGAAACTAACGAAACGACGGTAGTGAATGCACGCAGTAAGGAACGTTCGACCAGCGATATCGTTCGGTTTGCTAACTTCGCTTTGGCTGAGAAGGTAAACAAGCATAACCATGCAAACAAGCTTTCGTTTGCACGAAACCGGGCTTAGCCGAGCCAAGCTGCAGCCATTTTTCTTCTCACTCGATTGCTTTGGCACTACCCCGCCATCCTCCGAAAGCTTTCTGCACCTAACGTGGTTTTCCACTGCCTCCGGGATCGGAGGCATCTCACCTAGTTTCGCACTGCCTCCGTGATCGGCCCGCCTCTAACCAAGCTACGATGTCATGTTATGACGTCATCGTGCTACGTTACGTGTGTGACGTCACAAATTCTGATGATCTGTGACGCCATGATGACGTCATCACATGATGATGATTTTTTTCATTACTGGTGTTGACGCCGCCATCGGGAGACACCGACGCGCGACGCCGCTCAATTTTCCGCGTTCGATGAGGCATGTAAGGCATTCGCCTTGAACAGTGGTTTACTGTTGTGTTACCAGTTAGTGTGTTTAGAACAAAATGCGAGCGATTTAGAATATGATATGAAAGAAAGCATATCTGTCGAAAAAAGGGCTAGTTACCAAAAACGACTGCCGGTTCCAATCAGCAGATACTTATCGGGACATTCTGCTAAAATTACACTGTCGCACTACAAACCGCGTGGCTTCCCAGTGTTTAATATTTTACAATGGGGCCTCATGTGTCTCTAATGGGCGGTGTTCAATTGCCCCGCGAAGCCACACGCTGTGCAGCTTGATAATGCAATTCTGCCAAAATGCTCCAATGGGTCTCTGCTGCATATAACCAGGAGCCGTTTTTGGTAACTAGCTTTTTTTTTTCGACAGATATGCTTTCTTTTCGCCTATTTCCCATTCAGCTATGGCAGGACGCCGTTACTGCCGCCGAGAGATGGCGACACGTATAAATGTCCACAAATCCTGGAAATACGCATAAAACGCCTGCTCTGCATTACATTTATACGTAATCTTTCTCAAGGCCTTGAATATACTTTCAGATACCAATCGCACCACTTGTAATAAGAGAGAAAAGGAAACATGTCAGAAGAAGGGTAAACAGTGCCACTTCTATGTGGGCGCGGCCACCTGCATAGGTAAGCATACAGCAGCTAAAGCAACGCAGTATTTGTTTTGTGTGCGTTCGTATTAAGATAACTGTTTATCGCTCGTGTATATACGTTTGAAAGTGTTTTATTAGCTCGATATGACTTTTCAGTGTCTGAGCAATGGACAGACTACTGTCATCGGCGTTAACTACGTACTTTGCAGACGCATCGACACTGACTACGTCATTATTGCATAGTAAGAAAACGTATGGACCAAGTGTACTTCCCTGCGGGATGTTTGACATGACAGATTTCAACTCAGTTACGGGCTCAGTTTATTAGTTGCAACTCAGTTATTAGAGATGCAACTCAGTTTATTAGCTGCATCAACCGCTAATGGTTCTACATAAGCTCATCCTCGTAAAATGATTTTTGATCATTGGGAGGTTACGTAACATGCTGTAAGCTAAAATTGGGATTCATTATAATTAACGCGTCATTATAATTGTCTATGTAACCTCTATTAGCACTTAAAAGAATTCAGACTGTATGATCCGCCCGACTCTTGGCCGATCCCACTGAGTGAATAGGTGCCAATCATCGAAGGAGCAGCCTCATCATCATCATTTTTTATCTACGACACACGGCTAACCTCTAGCGCGACAGCCCTGCTGTGAAACGCTACTAGGAAAAGCAGTTACCGGGATCGATTCCCAATGCCGCCGGGAACCCACGGGTTTCTCTAACGACGAGAGAGGGAACCCCGGCCTGTCGCTCGGTGTTGCGAGTACTCATTTCTCGAGAAGTATAACCTCTCCTTTCCTCCATCTTCTGTCGCTCCCCTTTCCCCTCTCCCCATCAACGCGCTTCCTTATGGACTGCAGAAATATGCCTTTTCTCTTGTCCTCAAAATCACCACTACGACTACTGCCTTGAACGTTGGCTCCAGGCGACTTTCCCTGTTCAACGATCCCTCATCGCTTCGAGCCTCCATCTTCCAATAAACTTGCTTTGTTTAAATTTTTACCAGTACATTTTTTACACTGGGGAAATGTAGGCACCGCTTTGTTCTCTGCGTAATGCTACAAAGGACAGAGTGTCCGCAACCAGCGCATTTTAAGAAGTACAATTCTGATAGGATTAACTATAAGCCGCATCGAAACTGAAAAAAAACAACTTTCTCGCATTTAAAATCGTAAGCGATCAATATGAAAGGGAATAGGCCTATTGGCCCTCATATGACTTACCACCAGGCATTTCTAAACCACGATGTCAGCTGACAATTCGGGCGGGCTCGTTTCTGAAAAAAAATAAAAATTAATATAAATAAATGCAAGATAAAACTAAAAGGCAGTTGCAATTTGCACTAATATATACGTCTCATCGGCGATGCAGCTGTGAAAGATTGGGGCAGCTGCGCACTAGTGGTGCGAAGACTGCGAAAACAGCCGAGCTGGTGGCCTTATCCTCCTCCTCAGCCTCACTGACCTTCCCAGCCTCTCGCTATACCATGGCTATACAATGCTTTTCCTCTCCCCTCCTCTTTTCCCCTCCTCCTTGCCCCCACATCACTACACCTCAACCTCATTTCTCTTTCCCACCCCCTTGCTTAGGCATGACTATGCAATCCTTTACCCTCTGCTTTCCTTTCTCTCCTCCCAACCCTCACTTCCCTTTCTCACCCCTTGCTGTACTATATTATACAAGACTTTGATATGATTTCTTTCTCTTGCTGTTTCTGTCTATCTCTTTGTCTCTCTCCATTTCTCTTTCGTTATCTCTCTTCCTATGTGCTTCTTTCTCTCTGTCTTCTCGTTCTCTCACCCATAGCAACGCAATCATATGGTTCTCTTTCTAGGCGAAGCGACGCACAGCTGTGCCAAGTGGTTGCTAGGCAACGCGCAGTGACGTCATAGCCAGGCGCCGTTTCTGGTCCACGCTCCACGGACAAACGAAAAGCCTAAACCGCTCCGTTGTTGAAAAAAACAAGCTGTATAAAACCATTACAAACCGCGAGACTGATAACGCTTTTAGATTTTTTCGTAACTCCATTTCGGTACTGTAGATTTCGACTGCGACATCCGCATCTTCTTTCCCAACAGATCACAAGCGCACGACGTGCAACGAAATGGAGGAGAAGACTTGCAGGGATATGAAGAAATACTGCGACTTCAGTGCCGGTGTCGCCCTCTGCGTCAGTAAGTGATTCCTTGTGCTCAAACTCAGTCCTGCCTCGAGCGTTATATGTGCATTGTTTTCGACACAAAATCAGAACAGGAGGAACCAAGCGGGGTCGATTTCTGTTAACAAACGTGACACGAAGCCAACAGACTTCTGCTGGCTTCGTATGTCCTGGACGGAAGGCAGTACAACATCACGTGATCTTGTGGGAAGCAGTTAAACTAATCGTCACTGGCAAACACAAGAAAGTGATATATGCACTGACTTGTTAAGTGCACTAAACGCGCTACATTTCAAAAATCAGACTGTGAACCATTAGTTGGCGACGTTTTAAATATCATGGTTCTGAAAAGCGATGGAGCTTCCGTTTGAGCTGGGTCCCAAGCCATGTTGGGATACCTGGCAATGAAAAAGGGCAGATAAATGCGCTTCTTTAGCAGCTCACAAAACAGTTACACAAATGAAAATTCCCCTTAAAGACAGCCAGGGAACGATTAGCCTAGCACAGTTAGCAAAATTGCAGAAACACTGGGACGCTTACTTAACTAACAAGCTCCGTCTGGTGAAGCCAGTACTTGGCGATTGAAAAACCAGCTGTCACCGAGAACGGTTTGTTGAAGTCATATTATGCAGACTCCGAATTGGGTACACACACCTGACACACAACTTTTTACTCGCATACGAGGAGCGAACAATATGTGGACAACGTCAAGAACCGTTAACAGTTATGCACATCCTAATCACGTGGCCTCGTATTGTTACGCAGAGACGAAAATATTTCAGCGCACTATACAAATAACACACGCCTTTCCACCCTACTCGGCTTCAAGGAGATGATCCTCTTCTACCCTTATCTGACGTGCTGAGGTTTCTAAAAGAATCTGGCTTTTTAAATAAGCTTTAAAACTGTAATTTCATTGTTCATTACATAGCACCTTATGACTGGTGTAGCGTAGGCCTCAGCTACTTTTGCGCCATAAAAAACCAAATTAACTTACATCTTCAAAGCAAGGACGCAATGTTCGGCAAAACGCTACTGACTGATCGCACAGAGAAGGTTCGCCGTGCAGGCATGGGCATGCCTCGAGTTAAAATAGACAAAAAAACAAAACACCGAGTATAAATATAAGGGTACAGCACTGTGCCGGCATGTCTTTTTCCGACACAGGGCGACCTTTCAGTGGATAGTCGCCATCTTGAAAACATTTTTAGCACAACGCTATGCGAGACACGAACAACAGGACAAGGCGCTTTGTTGGTTTGTTGGCGTTCCCTCTGGTTGCCCTTTCTTGTGTAACGCACGTACAACGTAAGAAGGGAAATTTTAAGGGCTCGTTTCTTTGCTGATTCAACCTTAATGAGAGCCAACAGATAATAAAGCCAGGGAAGGTACGGGGGGCGTTAATTGTACTGTTTTAACTGTATTGTAATAATATATTATTATAAATGTTAGGAAAGTAAAAGGGACGAAAAGATAACTCGCCATCGGCAGCGACCAAACGTGTAAGAAGGTTGCAGGTTCCACACTCGCCGTCATGGCTGTGAGCGGCGCTGACTAACACTGCCAGGTTTGCATGCACATAAATACCCGATAAAGCGGACGAGAGGATGTAGATCAATTCGTAGATCATCGGGCACGTTGTCTGAAGGTTGCAGGTTCGGTCCCTGCCGGCAGCAAGGTGTCTTTTCGTCCACTTTAGTTAAATCAGATTTCTATCGTAATTAATGCAATACAATTAAAACAGCACAATTAACATCCCCTACACCATCCTCGGCTTCATTATTTGTTGGTTTTCATTGGGCACGTATAGCTTGTAACGTTTTTCTGCGACTAAACACAAGAGTATTATCGTTTATAGAACCTAGTGCAGCGCAAAGTAAAACAAGAAACAAATAATGACCACGGTATATAACCAACATTAGCGAGTTTTCTTGCCTTGTGTTTGTTTTATTTCGCGGTACACTGCCTTTCAACAAGATTACAATTAAAGTAATTCTTCGGAATCGCCGTTTCTTCATAGCGTCTGGTGACTTAGCTAAGAACCGCTCTAGCACATCCGGATTCCCAGTGTCTCGAACAACACGCAACACGAGAGAGAGGCAGATCAAAGACGGACAACTTAACCAGGTGAAGCAGTATGGAGTGAAGAATAAACGCGGCAAACATGGCAAATCGGTGCCACTTAGCTCATTTTCAGCGCGTTGTACTTTTTGTTCGCGATGTAGACTTGTTTTGTTGTTGTTGTTGTTGTTGTTGTTGTTGTTGTTGTTGTTGTTGTTGTTGTTGTTGTTGTTGTTGTTGTTGTTGTTGTTGTTGTTGTTTTCAAGCAACGAGGAAGTGGTTGGATAAGTGCGCGTGCATATTTCATTCAGTCTCTTCGTGTTTTATGTGTTTTCAATGGATTTGTTTCTCTCTCTGCACAGCCACGAAACGCACGAAATGTAACGAAGCAGAGAAAAGTGCATGCAAGAAAATTGGAATGGAGTGTGACTTCTCACTCGGCGCTGCCGTGTGCGTTGGTAAGCAAGCGCCGCACAGTGCGATTAATTATCGTATTTCGCTTACTCTTTTATCTGCACGCTTATTTCTATATTTATTCTCTGAAATTTGTGTTCAGCAAAATATGTTAGATGTCGCCGTGAAAAGCAAGCTCAGTACTTGGCCTATCGGTTCTCTTGAAGCCCACACAACTGATTCCCGTTTCCAGCTCAACGATATGTACACGAACGGTTGGACGAAAATTCTTATAAACACTCCTCCAAATCGCGGGCTCCTGAAAATGTGTCTTTACCAATATTTCAGTGCTTCGAGTAGTCGGTCGTTTCGCCCACGCCGCGAAACGCTAGTCTCCCCTGGTTAGCTCAGATTGATATGAGTCCCGGGCTCATATTTCAGATCAGAACTTGTCTTCCTTCAATAACAAAGCTTCATGTTACAAATCAGTGGGCCACCGTTTTTTCCGCTTCATGAACCTCACTCCTTACCTATAGGACCACATCTCCGCCCTCGTATAACCTTCTCATTTTGTATTTGCCGGTATTAATGGAAGAATGAAATTGCTAGCACGGGGCGGGACTCGTACGCTACGGATACTGTGACAGCGATTTAAAAGCTATGCAGTCCATGACTACGAAGAACTGCGCGAAATAAACTGGGACAAGGAAGACACATACATGCGCTTGTACGTGTGTCTTCCTTTTTCCAAGTTTATTTCGCGCATTTCTTCGTAGTCATGGATTGCCAACTCGCCCAGCGATCTGTCCTTCTAAATTATACTACAGCCTATGAGTTATTACCGCGCATTTGTAACAACTACCGGAATTAAAGGTGCGACAGCAGACTAAAATGCGACATTGTCTCATGAGATACGCAGGAACAAGCAAAACAAGCGCTGAACACACGTGCATTGTCACTGTACATGTCGTAGAGATCACGGAACGCCGATAACCACAACGATGAAAGAAGTTGCATAAACGAGAAAAATCCCAATCATTGCGAAGATTCAAAATGTGTTTTCTGTTCCGCCAAAGTTAAAATCATTGCTCTGTGCAAACTTCCGGATTTCGCAACTTGAACCGTGAACCGCGATAAGTCATTAGTCCGAGTAACCTATATGCTTCGCCGTTTTCAATCAGCCACATTTTTTTACGTACGAAGTAACGCTTTAGAACACAACGCATTTCTCTTTAAGATACTATTTTACGAACTGGAATACCGGAATGAATCTACCAATGTAAAGGCGCGACACAAGACCTATCGTACAGAATTCTAATCAAGACGAAATGTACTGTAAAGGATGAACCATCTTTCACAAAAATGCATAACGAATCAGTCTCAAGCTTTTAGTTTGGACTGAGATCCAAGGACACAGAGAAGCTTTCAAACGAGCAAATGTGGGTTACGAAAGTGTACCTGAGATTTACCGTAGGACACCTTGGAATGTGCTAGATCACATTTAGGAAATCTTGCATCCTCTTGTGTCTTAAAGAGGTACTGACACCATTTTTCAAAAGGCGCGTTTACTTTGCCATACAAACATCTGGTGTACAGAGACGGCTCTGAGCAAGCGTGAAGCTCAGCAAACGTTGATGTTTTATTGTGATATTAAAGACAATTTTTCCATGACGCACCTTCCGACATCGACACCAGTTTGACGTCAGGCTACAGTAGTACTAATTCTGGTGACTTCACGCAGCAGTCTGGCTAGTTGCGATGACGTCAGGTACCGAAAAATTCCAAAATGGCCGCTTGTGCGTCACGAAACATTCAAAATAGGCCACTTGTGCGTCGACAACGGAGCCAAGGCGCGGAGCGGTCGTGGGAAACGTCACTATATTTTGCGTGTACACGTGAAGAGAAGCTAATACCGTGTTGTGACGTCAAGGTGCAGTAGGAACCGAAACCTAGCTTTTAAAAACATATTGCTATTACTTTTCCATGGTGATCTCACGTTTACCAGTGCATTTTCTAAGCTCTTGAGGGATTGGCCCTTCATTTGACGCAAGAAAAGGTCAACATAAAAATTTTCCTGTCAGAACCTCTTTAAGGACACTAAAGCGAAACAATGACTTCGTTTAGATTGACAAACTGCACTCTGAGAACTCTAATGCCACATGTTTCACTATGATAAGTTCATTATTAGCGGAGAAAATCACGGTTGAAGTTTTATTTTTAAATTTGGCGCCGTTATGCGCGCGTCACGTCAGAAATTCCAAATGTATTTTTCGTATTTTCGCGACATTGGCTCGATGAAATTTTCTGAAACTTCGTATGCTAGGTCTATGGCACCCACAGATGGCAATGCACCTCATTTTTGTCGATTAGAAGCTACGTAGGACTCAGGTGACGCCTTCAGAATCCATGACGTCACGGTGTTTGGTGCGGGAATCTCAAGGTGGCGTCTCCACCCTGCATTTTCTTTTCGCGGGTTTTCTCGCTTACCAAGCGTCGTGTCACGGTAAGAGTGGTGTTTTCGGGATTCTGAAATTGTACTTAACTAATACGTGAAAAATCGTATTGCCCATTTAGTATCCCTTTAAGGTCGCAGAATATTCTTAGTGCAGGCTCCAACACGACTCTCACTGGTAATTACGGGGAAACTGCGCGAAAAAAACGTGGACAAAGGAAGGAACAACAGCACAAACGCTGTTGTTCCTTCCTTTGTCCACGTTTTTTTCGCGCAGTTTCCCCGTAATGTATCACCAACTCGCCCAACAGTCCGCTCTTCTCACTGGTAAGATGCTAAGAACGCACGACAGTTCCGGGGGAGGAGAGTTGCCCGCAAATGTTTATTTGTGTACACCGTTGCTTCCTTTGCAGACAAAAATCGCACGACATGCAGTGAGCACGCGACGAAAATATGCAAATCAAGAGGAAAAGAGTGCGACTTCTCTGCGCATGCACCAACGTGTATCGGTAAGCAATTATAATCCTATTCAATTGACCCGGATCTATCCCTCCGCCCCCCCCCCCCCCCCCCTTCTGCCATGGGCAGCGTTTCCAAGTGAGACGCGTCAAAGTGCGTACTTTGTTTTGATTCTCACCACGTTTTCTTTCTTTTTTATTCTTTCCTGGCAGATACAAGCCGTAAAGTTTGTGATCAGGGGGAAGTTAAAAGATGTTCAGCCTGTCGGCAAGCACTGCGAGATGGTAGGAGGGGCAGCCCTGTGTCACGGTAAGGCGCTGCTCTCGAAAGAAAACACGAAACACATGCAGGGTTCCCTGCAACACTTTTCCAAGTCATCCATCGAATGGACTTCACTAAAGGAGTTCGATTGCCTCACCAATCGACCGCCGCAAGAATTTTTAGAATCCGTCAAGTACGAGCGGAGTTGGAGAGAATTGTCGTACGCTGGTTTTTGCTTTCTCTCTACTATCATCCCGACGAGCACGCTGGAAGCTAAGCAGGGAGGGATGTCACGGGGAAAAGAAGTTACGTCACGCGCGCGTCATGACCTTGAGCACTTTTTTTTTTTTGCTTCGAACGCGCGGCTTACTTTCAGTGTGATCGCGAGCGAGCGCGGGCACGTGGCGGCCTCTTGCGGCGGCCACGGTAACAATGCACCTCGCGATGCCCAAATCACCCAATGGCCGTGAATTTAGGTTATATGGCGTGGGTCATTTAATTGGGTATACAGTATAATTTGTAGAAAGAAGAGGGCACGATTTCTAGCTGACTTTGAAAATTAATTGTGAATTCCAGGCCGCGTGCTTCGCTATAATGTTTCGCTCGAGTGTACCCAGGTGCCTCGAATACCGATCGGCAGTTTATTCTGACTATGCTGAAAAAGGGTTGCAGAGCCTCTTTAAACTAATTTGTAGAAAGTACTGATTTGTTTGTTTGTTTGTTTGTTTGTTAGTTTGTTTGTTTGTTTGTTTGTTTGTGAAGTCGTGTATTTCTTACGCTGTAATATCGTCTTTGCCAATGTACATGCTCACTGTATAGCGACAAAATGATCCGTTGAATCATATTTAATTTGTAATATACCCCAGCCCCATGTGGGCCAAGGCAGTTGAGATAATAGCACCAGTATATACTGAAATATACAAGTATGCAGGTATTCAGAAAATATATTATAGATACATCTAATGTATATGAAATATACAAGTATTCAGCAAACAAACAATCATATCCCGATTGCGAAAGTAATACATCAGGAATTACTCGATTTTCATGAATTTGTACTGCTAAGCCATGACGACGGTATCGGAGGAGGAAAGGAACACTTGAAAGCGTAAGTTCTTCCTAGACAGGGGCCTAGAGTTACAGATTTGAGTTTAGTGGTTATTTGATTAGCTAATGTGCGGCCATAAGAATGGTTCAGGGTTCAGCGACAAAATTCATTTTTGAAGAGAGACATTTAAGCTTCACAAAACTTTCTGGCGATGTTGTCTTTTCTGCATGTCATAATGTCGTGGATTGAACCTGAGCTCTGAGCTTAGAGGAATTAATCAAATAGTGTTGTGGATGGTGATCATGACGATTACGACCAATGGTTCTACCCTTCGAAGCGGGTGGACAGCTACACCTTGCCTCAAATGTATCCTGGGCGCGGGAAGCACGACCTATACCGGCACACAAAAGTACATATACATTCTAGACCGGTATAAGCCGGTTCATCTTTTCTGAGTTGTGTTTCCTGCAAATGCAATAACAGATGTTAGGGGCTTTAGTACATGTGTCACACGGGCACTTTTGAAAGGCCGTCGAGTCGACGGCCGTCGAAACGCCGCAGCTCCATCGACTCGACCAGAATTGTCGCGCTGCTACACGGCAGTTTTCAACGGCCGTTGAGTGGTTCAGGTGTTTCTGGCAAAAATTGTGTGGCGCTGCAAAGCTTCATTTTTGTTTTCATGTTATCGTAAGTGAAATAATATAAATACACTTAAAAGCACCGATGCATCTGTTATTTTTGTTTAAACATTTAAATAAATTGTTTATACGCAATCTTGAATGCATGTTTGGTTTTTAAGTTGTTGAGCTCCGAAACTGTAGCCACGTTGTTACCGCTTGTCAACGGTGGCGCGTTCGCGCTGTTTCCGCTTCCGTCGCTCAATAGCCATATAAGTTTCAACCGGAGGTGTGGGGTGCTCCGTTGACTCGATAGACTATTGACTCGATGGCCTTCGAAATCGCCCGTGTGGCAGCTCATGCTTGACAGTTGAGTCAATAGACCGTCGGGTCAATGGCCTTCCAAACGCCTGCGTGACACCGGTATTAGCTATTAGTTACAGAAATACGGTAAGAAAATACAGTACGGTATGACGGTAGCGCTCCTCCTTTCCCGGTCGTTGTGCTTTTGCCAGTGAAGGTACCCCAACAACACAAAACCTTTTCTCAGAAATTCCTGTGGGGTTGTCAAGCCTCATTGTCAAGCCTCATTGCTGCATGTCAAACTATGCATTGTTAACGAGGAACCTGTCGTTCCGGGGGACGCACTGTCACTGGAACTGGGACCGGCTTACGTACAACGAGCGGGAAAGGAGCGCTACCATACTGCCTTACCGTATTTGCGTACCGTATTTCTGTAACAAACTAAAAGACTCTGTACATTGCTTACGCTCACTTCATAATGCGACTCGCGCAACGTAACGTGTCACATAATGTCTGCAACACATTAAAGCGCGTAGATGCAATGTCAAAATTTGTCAGTGTCAATGTTCTCGTTCTCTTTATTTCTGTGTCGTTGTTTCTCTATCTCGCTCTGTGTGTAATCGGTCTTTCGCCTGCTGTTTTTTCCCCTGATTCTTCCCTTTCTTATTCTCTCTCTCGCCCTTTTGCTCTGAAGTCGGACTCTCGCCTTCTAGTTCTCCGTTTCTTACCTATTTCTCTCTCTCTGTCTCTCTCTGTACTCGTTCTCCTATCCTCCTTTCCCTCCTTGTAACCCTCACGTCTCTCCTTCTCACCTTCACTTCTCCTTACCACCACTTTGCTGTACCGTACTATACAAGGCTATGCTCTGGTCTGCCAGCATGCGTGCAGGTTAGACGCTCGCCTTCGGATAGTGGGCACGCGGGTTCGAATGTCGCCTTGGCAAAAGAAAATTTCTCCAAGAATTTCCCTCTTTCTTTCCATTTCTTTCTTTCTCTCTCTCTCGCTCTGTACTCGTTCTCTCGCTCATGAAGTTATTGCGTCGACCACCGGACAAATCGGCGCACGTCTTCGGGTAGCGAAGCAGAAGAGTAAGAAGATGACGACGATGGCGCGTGCCGGTTCATGATGATGATCATTTTCTACCTACTGCACACGGCCAACAGCTCTGCTATAAAAATTAGCTCAGCTTGCACTAATTGGCGCAAGGCTGGGTCACAGGAGAGCTGGTGGGCACCTAGCTGGTTCTGGATTGGCTGGGCCTTTGCCCTCTCACCTCTCTCATTCCCCCCCCCTTCCTATACTATACTACACTATACACAGCTATGCTTGATCTATTTGTGTCGGTTTCTTTCTATCTTTCTTTCTATTTTTTTTTCTGACTCTCTTTATTTTCCTTCCTTCCCTTTCTTTCTATTTTTCTTTCTCTTTCTTTCGATACCTTTTTTTCTCTCTTCCTCTCTATACTCGTTCTCCCCTCCTCTCTTTCCTCCTTCTCCCCCTCACATTTTCCTCCTTACCTCACTTTTAGATGTGAAGCATCTTATGGCGAAGCTTAATCCGGTGGTGGTGTGCGGCGTGGCCTCCCTTACTGCGCATGCGCAAACCCTTTAAAAAAAATAAAAATAAAAAAAAAACCTCTCCTCCCCCTCTCTCTCCTCTAGGCATCCCTCCCCGCGGCAACCACACCCTCACTGCGCATGCGCCTCCCCTCCCTCTCTCCCCTCCTATGCTCCCCCCCTCTCTCCTCTAGGAATCCCTGCCTGGGCTCCCACTGCGCATGCGCGTCCCCCCCTCTCTCACCTCTCCTACGCTCCCCCCTCTCTCCTCTAGGCATCCCTGCCCACAGCGTCCACACCCCACTGCGCATGCGCGTCCCCCCCCTCTCTCTCTCCTCTCCTACGCTCCCCCCCCTCTCTCGCCTCGTGACGCCGACGCAGGCAACGTCTGCTAGCGAGTTTCTTGGTTGAAAAAACCGACTGCTCGCGCTGCACAACCGTTCACTGTCCATCGCGTATATATGGCAATGGATCTTGACCTCCAAGGTGGTACCGGTGGGAGATTTCTCCTGTGCGTTGTTGAACAATAAAAATTCGCAGCGTGCGCGTTAACTAAAAGCCCACTGCGGGTCTCTGTGTACAGTCGGAATCTTCTGTCTCTCATTGCCCATTAGCAGCGATTGGCATGTTCCAGTAGGAAACACCGCTCCATCACTGCGTGCTTTGCGCCTCCTCAGTTTTCTCTCCTGCGCAACGCTGCGATAGCGCCAGCGTCAACGCCACGGCCAGTGTAAGCGTTAGCGCCCGCTGCTTCACATCTACACATGGTTCCCTTTAGCGGGAGATGGTGTAATTTTCTTTCCTACCCCCCTTCCTATTCTATACTATTGCCATGCGCGGTTGTTCCAATTTTTCTGTACTTGGATTACGCCCACAATGCCTGTCAGGAATGTTCGGCGCAGACCGCGCCTCATATACAAGGCTACGCTCTATACAAGGCTACGCTCTGCACTGCTAGCGTACCTGGATAGTCGAGTGGTCACGTGTCACGACGCCCGCCTTCGGATCGTGAGTACGCGGGTTCGAATCATTTTTTTCGCCAAGAATTCCTCTTTTTCTTTCTTTCTCTTTATTTTCTCTTTCTCTGTCTCTCGTTCACTCTTTCTGCACTCGTTCTCTCGCATATCAGTTATTGCATCCCACGCCGGAAAAATCGGCACACGTGTTCTGGGAGCGACGTGGAAGAGGCCAAAGAGAGCGCGTGCCGCTTCGTGATGATAATTTCCTATTTGCGACACACGGCAAACTTCGCACATAACAGCTCTGCTGTAAAAAAGTTGAAATTATATACCTTCAGTGAAATAAGTACTTGTTTACAGTTGTATTAGGAGAAGTCTTGCCTTGTATTTGTATTCGTTTTGAGAAGGCATTCACTCAGTCCACGAAATTGATCTGTTCATATTTGTAAACAAGCTAATATAGAGTGCATAACTTTGTCCCAAACAGCTCATGCACGCGAATGAACATGAATTATTAAAAGAATCCTACGATTGCTATCACGTTTTTTTTTTTTAATGCTCGTTTAGTGCAAGTGTACGGAGGAAGGAAGGATAGCCAACACCGAGATATGTTGCTCATGTATTTGCGCTAAACAAACGTTTCTTTAAAGGCTACGCCATCAAGACCAAAAAGTCCCGATGCGGATGATTAATATCGTTAACATTTCTGCCAAGTTACATTCTCAAGGAACCACATTCCCGCTCCGTATACAACCTATACACTGGTTGCACAGAATTTCAGAGGAAGACGGAAGCTTGAATGGAAACATTCTTGAAAACGGGGAATGTCGCTGGAGCGAACGCTTCGACAAGTTTACTTGCCTCCGTCAACGCCAGCCTTGCTCTGACGAAGAAAAGTCCACTTGCAGAAACGTTAGCTCTAATGCCTTGCATGTACAGGGATTTTTTAGTGCGCAGCTCTTAGGCACCCGTTCCTGCGTTGAGCGCCGTCGGCGTAACCGGCACAGCAAATGCAGATTAAGAGAGCGAACGCGGAGCGCAGCAGTGGATGAAAGACGGCGATAGCGAGGAGAGCGACAGTGGCGAGACGACAGGTTCCGCGGCGGCCACCCGCGGCGCCACAGTAGTATAGTGCGCGCCGTCGTGCGTCGGCTGTTGTGCAACGCGCCCACGCGCTGTCTTCCGCGGTCTCCCCGGTTAGCGAGGCAGTCTCCCTACGCTCCGTCTGCGGCGGTTGATGTGAAACGGGTTGTACGAAATTGTCCGCGCCAGTTACGCTACTCACGGCGTTCTCTTCTTAATGTAAACCGCGTACCTGTATACAAAATAGTCTCAGCCAGTTCTTTCTGAACAATGAGCGACGCAACTGGTGGAAGTGCGTCGTCTGCCGCTGCTGCTAAACGAGCTGCCCGAGCAGAGGCTCGACGCCGCCGACGCCAGAATTCAGAGGTGCGCGCCGCCGAAGCTGAAGCATTTCCCTCAACTTATCGCAAGATCAAAACACCTACACAGCTGAGCTCAAATTCGCATTAGGCAGTATCGTAACCGTCGTTCAATGTTTTCATCACTGCTACTTATTAACGTACAATGTATTACAAACCTCCTGCTTGCTTCCTTTGCCAGGCCATAAGCGGACAAAATGCAACGCCCACGAGGAACAAGAGTGCGCCAAAACAGGAAAAGGGTGCGAGTTTATCGATGACAAGGCAATCTGTGCTCGTAAGACGTCACGCGAATTATTTCCCGGCCGATTTCACGAGAACAAGGAATTGGGCTGCAGCAAGGAATCGAGCTAGTTGATTGCAGTTCCTGGCTTCTTTTTGCGCTG
>JALIZH010012810.1:0-58318 GCA_030522465.1 Rhipicephalus appendiculatus | reverse complement strand
AACCGTGACGAGGACGATCGGAAGGACACACAAAGCGCTGACTTACAACTAGTATATTTTCTTCAGAAACACGCATATATACGCGTTACAGAAGAAGAAAACAAAACAGAAGCAACAAAAAATGAAGCACCAGAAAAGAAAAACATAACTCAGTGAGAGATGAAGCTTAGCCATTAACCATTATCGCCAAGTCTTCTGTTCAGATAGGTTAACTCTTTCTTGGTGAGTGCTATTGATGCTAGCTTGTCTATTGCTCACCCCAGCGGGCAATCGATGCAGCCTTTATAATCTCCCAGGGAGGTGCGTCCAAAGTTTTCCCAATTATGCGGCAATTCTCAAACTGGGGCTCACAGGCGCATGCGTCACAGTGAGTGGCAAGATGTCCATCCGCTTTCTTTTGTACATTATTGTAATGTTCCCGGGGACGGTCATAGATACATCTCCCGGTTTGCCCAGTGTACCTCTTCCGCAGCTTAGCGGCAACTCGATACCACACTTCGCATTGAGTAAACGAAGGCATTTCGGTGGTTAGTCTTGCAAGTGTTGCTTCTCCTTCCCGAGCCATGTAGCATACTGCAAAGTGCAGACAGCTGCTTCGGGGCAGAAAACACCACCTGAATTCCCGCTCGTCCAGCTATCAGTTTAATGTTATGCGAAACTGCATGAATGTACGGGATCACTGTCGAATTCCTCCTGTTCACTTTTTGTTGGACTTCAAGTTGTGAGCCCCATAAACCTTGCTTTCTACACCTTAAAATTCCTTGTGCGCAGCTCCTGGAGATCCGCTTTTGGGCGCACATCTCGGAGGCCATGCATCAACTCTGATCGCGTTAGAAATCGAATTAGGTTCAAGGCGGCTGCCCGTCTTACGCAGCTGCGAAGGTTGGTATGCACTCCCTGCATCGTTGTCAAACATCTAGGACACACATGCACGTACAGGCTTTAGAGGTTCCTGTTTCTGTATATTTTATCCACTGTCTTTTTACGCTGGGAGTGTGTGGGCGGGTTCGGTTCATGGACGTGGTCATGAGCGAGATGACATCACGGTTTCCGAGTAACCAAATGCGCTCTGCCGAAATGGACACAGTGTTGCCGGATTTGGCTATATACAGCCGAATTGGGCTACCGAAAGAAATGTTTGGCGTCGACTTGGGCGAGTTGGCGATGTGGCTATATATTTGGGCTACTGAAAATCTGCCATTTCGCTTTGCTTGGGCTATAGTGGTGCCGTCGTGATCAACGCTTCTGATGTGACTCTGATCTAGCAGAAACAAATCTCTGAAAACCCATTCACATATGGCCTTGAAGGGGCCGAAAGCAGTGAAATTTGCATGCCCGCACGCTTCGTCGCCTAAGCGGGCGGAAAACCGGGCTACCAGCACCATCGGTCGCTGACCGATTTTTAACACGAAAGTCTTTTATGCCGGGGTCCACCAAGATTTCAGTGACGTATTGCCGTCACGGAAATGACGTCGAAAAAATACAGATGATCGGAAGACAAAGAACAAAAGTTCCGTCAACGGGAGTCGAACCTATGACCTCTTAGTCCGCGAGAAGCGATGCCGGGCGCGCTATCCACTGCGCCACGGTCACATACTCCGTAGGCTGTACAAGCGCGCCTTTTATATCTACCACTGTCCTCTCACAGTGCTCATGCTTGAAGGGTTCGCGCCGTCGTGCTGCCAAAGAAAGGATGGTGGCCGGTTGAAACTCAAAAGTAAACGTTTATTAATACCAACCAAACTATGAATAAGCTACTGGATGAAATAACGTGGGCACGCGCACCCGCCCCGTAACCTTGGCCCCGGCGGCGCACACCCCTCCCGCGCACACAGCTTTCCGTCACCAACTGTCCGGGCCACGCTACGGCTGCCGCTTTTAAGGCCCGTGAGTGAGCCACGCACAGCACTGGTGCGCAACATTTGTCACGCCAGCCGCGGAATGGGCGTGATTCCCACATGCTTAAGTGAAGTAGCCTAATACATTATGACTGTTGCAATCCACAGTTAGTTCCTTCAAAGCATCATTTCTACGCGTCCGTCCAATTCGGCGCGTTTCGAATAGGAAAAGTACAATTCCGTCGACGCAGTAACACAGTGCCAGGTGGCGACGTTACCCCCACCGTCGGCACCGCTCATAACATCCATCCATATCGAAAAATTTCTCCATCTCCCGCTAAAGGGAACCATGTGTAGATGCGAAGCAGCGTGGAGATGGCTTGCTTGAGCGCAAGAAACGTCGCCGCTCAAGTTTCGCGGCAGCGGCCCGGGCGCTCATCGCGGCGCTGCACAGGAGAGAGAATGAGGCGCGCGCGCTCCGTCATTTTCATACCGCGGAACTACCGTGACGCCCCCCAGCGTTTGTGGTGCCTTGACTACTCTCTTGCGTGCGTATTTAAACACGTCGTCTTTTTAAAGGGCCCCAAAGCAGCCTACGAAAACAAAACGAAACAAAGAAAACAAGCTCTTTATTTTTAACACGAAAGTTTTTTATGCCGGGGTCCACCAACACTTCACTGACGTACTTCCGTCCCCGATATGACGTTGTTAAAATTTACACGAACAGCATACAATGACTTAAACCAGAAGAAAAAACGTCGCGAATGTGGGAGACCCGGGAGTCGAACCCAACACCTCCCGGACCGCGCCGATAGATACAACAGTAGGGTACGCATTTGGGTTGGTTAGTTCATGATTTCCAGTAGAAAACAGCGCTAAAAGACGGACGAACCTTTTTTTGGAGGCGAAGCATCTCATGCTCGGGGCTTTGTCAGTCCCTCCCGCGTCCCGCGTCCGGCCACTTTCATGAAGTAGGGAAGCACCCATTATGCGAACCAGAACACTGTAGTACAATAAGGCCGTCAACCACCACCACAGTAACCAGAGTCATGGCCGAGAGCACACAGGGGCTGCTTAGCAATGGCTATGCAGGTGATGTGTGCGCCCAGGTTGACTCCATTTCTTGATCTTGCTTGCATGTGCTTGCGGGGGGCTTAGTCCATCCCTTCTTCCCGCGTCCCATACCCCCCACAGCGCATGCGCGTCCACTCCCCCCTCTCTCCCTCCTCTGCTACGCTCGCCCCCCTTTCACTCGTCTTGGAATCCTTTACTTTCTAAGGAGCGGCACCCGCGTCCCACAGCGCTTGCGCGACCCCTCCCCCTCTCTATCTACTCCTACGCTCACCCCTTCCTCTCCTTTAGGAATCCTCTGCTCTACGGAGCAGCGCCCGCGTCCCACACCTCCACAGCGCATGTGGCATCCCTCCCCCCTCTCCTACGGTCCCCTCGTTCTCTCCTCTAGGAATCCTCTACGCAGCGGCGCGCACGACAGGTGGTGCGACAGCTGCATACTTTGCTGGGGGGCGCTACGGTAGTTCTGCAGTATGAAAATGACGGAGCGCGCGCCTCCTTCGATCCCTCCTGTGCAGAGCCGCGATGAGCACCCGGGCCGCGAAACGGGAGCGGCGACGTTTCTCCCGCTCAAGCTAACCAGCTCCCCGCTGCTTCGCATCCACACATCGTTCCCTTTAGCGGGAGATGGGAAACTTTTAGATGCGAAGCATCTTATGCTCGGGGCTATGTCCGTCCCTCCCGCGTCGCACGTCCGACCACTTTCATGAAGTAGGGAAGCACCCATTATGCGAACCAGAACACTGTAGTAATATGAAGGCCGTCAACCACTATCACAATCATCAGAGTCATGGCCGAGAGCCCAGAGAGGCTGCTTAGCAATGGCTACGCAGGTGGTGTCTGTCGCCCAGGTTGACCCCATTCCTTGATCTTGCTTGTATGTGTTTGGAGGGGGGCTTAGTCCGTCCCACACCACCACAGCGCATGCGCGTCCCCTCCCCCCCTCTCTGCTACGCTGACCCTCTTTCTCTCCTCTAGGAATCCTCTACTCTACGGAGCGGCCACCGCGTCCCTCACAGCGCATGCGCGTCCCCTCTCCTACGCTCACCCCCATTCTCTACTCTAGCAATCCTCTACTCTACGGAGCGGCTCCGGCGTCCCACACCCCCAGAGCGCATGCGCGTCCTCTCTCCTCTAGGAATCCTCCCCTCTACGGAGCGGCTCCCGCGTCCCACACCCCCCGCAGCACATGCACGTCCCCTCCCCCCTCTCTTTCCTCTCCTACGGTCCTCTCCTCTAGGAATCCTCTAGGGAGCGGCGCGCACGACAGGTGGTGCGACAGCTGCATACTCCGCTGGGGGGCGCCACGGTAGTTCCGCGGTATGAAAATGACGGAGCGCGCGCGCCTCATTCTCTCTCCTGTGCAGCGCCGCGATGAGCGCCCGGACTGCTGCCGTGAAATGAGAGCGGCGACGTTCCTCCCGCTCAAGCTAATTATCTCCCCGCTGCTTCGCATCCACACATGGTTCTCTTTAGCGGGAGATGGGGAATTTTCTTTTTTAGATGGGAAGCATCTTATGCTCGGGGCTATGTCCGTCCCTCCCGCGTCCCGCGTCCTTCCCGTGTCCCGCGTCCCGCGTCCGGGCACTTTCATGAAGTAGGGAAGCACCCAGTATGCGAACCAGAACACTATAGTACAATATAAGGCCGTCAACCACCACTACAGTCACCAGAGTCATGGCCGAGAGCACAGAGAGGCTGCTTAGCAATGCGTGCAGTGTATATATGCGGGAGAGTAGGACTTGTTGTTGGGCGTGTTGGTTAACATCAAAGGGCCGGGCATCAAAGATTCGAGAAAAAGAAGTAGGAGGTAGCAGAAAGGTCGGGCGCCGAACTTCAACTGTTTCTTTGAAAGAACAAGCCACCACATTACAGCTATCTGCGCATGCGTGCATCAAAATCGGCAAACAGTAGTCACACTCGCATGTCAAAGAGCTGCATCTCATTTTGGAAAAGTGAAACATACGTATCACTGATGCAACACGTGCCTCTTTTCCTAATGTGAAATGCGTCCAATAACTATCGCGCTAATGTGTCCATATTCATATCGCAATCGATGGAGTGCTGACACGCGTGTGACCATTTTTGATGATAGGAAAAGCTGCTGCTTCAGCGCAGAAAATGCGGGCATCATTGTGGTCAGAAACAGTGGTCGTGCGGCAGAACTCCGGTTAGCAGCCACAAGCGGCACAGTGGGCGGATAAATGCGAATACGGCGCACCCTTGAGAGAGCTATAATGATCGCGCAGGCGAATGTTGAGGCAGCGCCCCGTTTGCCGCACATAAACTTTACCGCACGACATCGGAATTGAGTACACTACATTGCTTTTGCAAGGGACGAACTGCATGCGGTGTTTTACTGTGCACATTCTCCTAGACGACTCACTCGCACCTGAGGACAGATTATCAATCCTGGTACACAGGCTATTCAGCTTATTCTCAGCGGAAAAGTGGACGTCAATATTAAACTTGTCGGTAATCTTTTTAATGCGGTGAGAAATGCCATGAATATACGGGATCACCGCTAGTTTGTTACCCTTTGCCCGTTTGTCATCAAGCGGTCTTGCTGGACCATTTTGAACTTTTTCACCACTTTTAATGACGCAGAAACAATGGCGTTAAGAGGGAAGGCAGCATGTTTCAGACGCTGTACTTGAGATAGGAGGCTAGAGGACATTTTGTAGACACAAGACTTAGTCAGGGCAGAAAAGATGGTGTTAACCGCGATACTAGATTTCACAATCTTGGAATGACTGGAGGAATAGTTAAGCAAGGGCTTCTTGGACCTAGGGGCAAATTCCCAGCAAACCTGGTGCTCATTAAACGTCAGAGGCAATTTCAGAAACTGGATTGTCCCTTCCACGGGACTTTCGCGTGTGAAGGTCAGGCCTAGACCTCTTTCCTTGAAACATTTCACAACATTGATCATCTGATGCATGAAATCGTCCTTCTTTGTGAAAACCAAATAATCATCTACATAGCGAAAAATCTTCACCGCCATTCCATCTAGATCGTTAGCCAAGACATTGTCAGTACAACTAAGAAAAATATCTGATAAGACCGGGGCTACCCGGGACCCTATACAAATACCGGATCGCTACACATACACTTGATCATTCCATCCAACCATGGTCGAAGACAAATAAAACGTGAGCAGCTCTAATGTGTCGTTGCTCCTGCCTATTACCTTAATCTCACGAAGCCGAGGCTCACTTCTGCAGGCTAGAGAATGCGCATGTAAGTGCGCATTTCATTTATTCTTTAAAAATAATCCATGCTCCGAGCTCGGTCGTTGAGACAGCGCCCGGTTTATATGCGGACCGGAAGAAAAAAGTCAGTTTCGCCGCAAGGGCGAAACAATGAATGCGATAGCAACAAATTGGAATGTCACGCGAAGAACGGCAAGCAGACGGAAACGTGCAGCGGGCTGTTCAAGCATAAAGGACGCACGAAAAGAAATACTCATAGAAGGAGCGCGAACTAACAACGTTCACAGATCGACACTTAAAGCGCGCTGCTCAAACACAAAGAACGATGCATGTTAAAGTAGGTAGCGCAGACGAACAACGACACAAGCGAGGCACAAGTACACGAGATGAGCGCATTCTTACAAACTAGCCCAGCTATCCGTTCTCTTAAACAAAGAAGGGCGCACTAAACTTACGCACAGATACACAAAGAACGAGCGCGAACAACTGTCGCAGTTTTTACTTCGCTGTGTTTGAACATCGCGCTACTTTCGAAAACGGGACCGCTGCAGCGAGCAAAGGGACCTTCGCTCGCTCCGTAACTTCAACACAAGCTTTCCGGTGAAACCACAAGGCGTACACCCCCCCCTCCCTCCCTCCCTGTGCCTCGGATGTGACAAGTTTGCGACGTCTTCCAGGCCGAATAAAGGTGTGCAAATACTACATACTATCGCGCTCAGTATGAGCTACACCACGCGAGCGCGTGGCCGAGCGCACTGCAATGTCGTACGGTGGCGCCGATCGCGGCACGTTTTCATGTTATCGGGAGAGAGTTTGGCTGTTCCTGCGAGTGCGCATCGCACCCACTTGCTTGCTTTCACTAACGAAGTTATTATTTTCAAAGCTGATATCACCACAAGGCAAAACGACGGCGAGAGTGAACGCTTGCTTGCTTGCTTTCACCTCCAAGTTATCATTTTCGAAGGTAATATCACCGCAGAAAAAGACGAGGGCGACCTCGTAAAGCAAGTGGAGGCGATGCGCACTCACAGGAACAGCCAAACCTTCAGTAGGGTTGAGAGCTGGGCTAGTTGGTGAGATATCATTTTAACATATGGTGTAGTAGCGCAAATTCGACGGGGACACAGAGGACAAGAAAAACACGACACTCGCTACACTCGCAACTAATTTTATATCAGAAGCAGCACTTCATAAATAACCCAAATCCCTAGCGACACAGAAAAGAACTACGAACATAGAATCATTGCCAAAAAAACTTTTTTCAAGTGATAGTGTACACGGCAGATAAGCTTATACACCTTTAGATGATATAACAAAGACCGCGCTGGGTATCATTAAGAACATTGGCGTGGATTTACACGTGCCTGAAACAGAATTTTGAACAAAAAGAAAGGAAAGACGGCCCATGTACACACCAGTAGACGAAAACGCAAATAAGGTTAAACAAAAGGCTCTCACTTTACTGGAGAGGAATAATTTTGAACGGCTGGCATCAGCAGTAAAACGTGCAGGTAGCTTGCATCTTGAGTTATTTTTTTCAGCAAAGACTCATAAAATTGGTGTTCCATTCCGAGCCATAGTAACCGAAAGGGACTCGTGGTAGCTATGCTTGTCTACCTATCTTCAATGTCACCTTAAGACATTAAAGATATCGGATCCTTTCAGTCTGCCGAACACTGAGGCGTTAGTTTCATATTAAATGCGAAGCATTTCTTAGCGAACTTCGGCGAGTTTGACCGTATCTATCTATCTATCTATCTATCTATCTATCTATCTATCTATCTATCTATCTATCTATCTATCTATCTATCTATCTATCTATCTATCTATCTATCTATCTATCTATCTATCTATCTATCTATCTAGCCGCCTACGATTTTGTGCTCTCCTGGCCGTATCGTTAATGGGATTTATACCAAATTTGGTATGGCATAACATGACCGTATGACGAACATAAATGGCTGGTCATATCATGAAGCTCATGACTAACTTGTCATGAAAAGTATGATTTACATGCCACGCTCATGGGGCGCTCGCGGCCGTTTCGTTAGCTTGATGTACACCAAATTTGGGATTGAGTGACCTGACTGTATGACGAACATAAATGACAGGTGTTAATATGCAAATAATGACGTGCATGTCATGAACAACACGATTTACATGCCACGCTCATGGCGCGCTTGCGGCCGTTTCGTTAGCTTGATATACACCAAACTTGGTATTGAGTGACGTGACTGTATGACGAACATAAATGACAAGTGGTAATATGGAAATCATGACATGTCATGAGCGACATGACTTGCATTCCACGCTCATGGCGCGCTCGCGGCTGTTTCGTTGGCTTGATATACACCATATTTGGTATTGAGTGACATGACTGTATAATGAACATAAGTGGCAGGTGGTAACATGAAAATCTTGGCATGCAAGTCATCAACAACGCCATATACATGCCACGCTCATGGTGCGCTTGCGTCCAGTTCGTTAGCTGGATATACACCAAAATTGGTATTGCGCGACGTGACTGTATGACAAACATAAATGATAGGTCCTAACATGTAAAACATGACATCCAAATTATGTAAAGCATGATCTGCTCCTTCCTGGCTGCTTCGCATTACATAGATTCCCACAGTGCGTAGGATCTCCCGGCTTTTTAAGCACGCAAAACCCAGGAGGATGCAGTTTCTTCAGCATAGACATACAAGATATGTGTTACAACATTCCGCATGGTCCACTATTGTCAAGTGTAAAGCAAACTGTTACAGAAGAAAACGATGAGTTAGAGTTTGTGAATAAGTGTGGTGTTTCGGTTGATGCTTTTCTGGAGTTGTTAACTTTTTACCTTAGGTCGACATTTGTCATGTGGAACAAGGCTATGTACCGACAGACATCCGGTATCACAATAGGCTCGAAAGTAACCCCGGTTTTAAGCACAATTTATTTAGCAAAAATGAACAGGATAATTGATTTAAACCTTAATGGGCTTGCACTAAAAGTGTTTCGGTTTGTAGATGACTTTCTGGTTTTCATTAAATCACATGGTCGAGATAACACAGTCGCAGAAGTTTTGAATGTCTTTAAGAACAATAGTCAAGGGCTTGAATTTACTTTTGAATTACCAAACAATGACAAACTCCAGTTTTTGGATGTTGAGTTAGAGGCCGCAGCGGAACATGTATGCTGGTCATACAATCCGCGAACGGAAGAACCCCTTCTTAGCTACCGTTCGGCACACTCCAAAACCGTAAAGAGTGCCATAGCATTTTTATGTTTGAGAGCAGCCCTAACAAAGTCATGTCCAGAAAAAATTAGCGAAAGCTTCTACCAACAAATCATCAGGCTAAAAAATGCTGGTTACGAAAAACACGTATTGCGTAGATCAGCCAACAAATTGATTGGTCACGTACGCGACAATTTTCAGAAAACAATAACAAGTAATGAAAACAGAAAGGAGATAGTGTCAGTTCCTTATGCGCACAAGATTGCCCATAACCTAAAAAAACGTAGGTAATCAATATGGCCTAGAAGTTGTTTTTTCGGCACCAAACAAGCTTAATAAAATATCTTCCAAACTAGACTGGAAAGTTTCCATAGCAGCAAAAACTAATGCCGGTAGCTGTACGATAAAACACACCACAAAGTTTGTTGATTGTGTCCTAGCGGTCGTGTATTGCTTGCCGTTATCATGTGGCAAGATATACATAGGCCAGACGGGTCGTTGTTTAAACATCCGACTTTTAGAACATAAGCGATCATTGGCAACCAACATTCATTCTCACATAAAGGCGCACTGTTCTCAGTGTGGCTGCTCGCCCCTGTTCGGTGATACAACTGTAGTCTGCCGTCATGGAAACCAACTAACTAGAGAAATTGTCGAAGCCTTCCACATAAATAAAAGAAAAGATGGCTGCATTAGTCAGTCATCAGTAGAGGCCGGATTTTTAGGCACTAAAAAATCGCGTTTTAGGCGCCAAAAAACAGGCAGGCAAAACACAGTTTTAGGCCCCAAAAATCGTAAATATAGGCACAATAAATATTTACAAAAACTCAAATTTTCGAAGACAGACGTGTGCGACCTGTGTATACGACAGGAAAGCAAACAAATGTTATAATTTATGGTGGCACAAAGGCGTCAATGGTTTAACTAGCCATGCTGTTGTCCGTTTCCCCGCACGGTTTTCAGAACACGGTCTCTTCTTTTATTGTCGAGCATAGGTGAGTTAAGTGTCCGCCGTCGAATAAACACACTCCTGGGTCTCTTTTTTTTCGGCATGGCTGCGAAGGGCAGCCCAGGAGCTAATAGCCAGACCGCTAAAAGGCAAGAAGGGTCTTTTAGCCTCGTATTAGCCGGGTCTAATCGCGCTGGGTCAATTTATCCTCTGTCTATGAACACCTTAAAGGGCCCCCTTACCATGTCGGAGCATTTCGAGCTGGCAAGTGTAATGCATGCACTGGGCGGTAACGATCACGTTTGCCAAGATTAGCAACGCTACGCACCCCGGAAAGAGAAAGAGGTGAAATGTCAGACTGAACGCCGCTTGCCCTTGATCTCACGGGCGCGCGCACCGATATGGAGGAGGTGACGTACAACAAGGATTGGTCCTGCGTACGTCAGAGTAGTACGTGACACTGCGAGAATGATTCTAGGAGACATGTGTAATTTTTGCAATCTGTTGCTTGAATAGAGGAATGAAAATTGTAGAAATATTAAAACAACGAGCGGAATCTGTGTGCGTTTTTATTTATTTTTTTTACTTCGAATCGAGCGCGATGCGAGACCAAGCTGCCTCCATTTCATTTCGCGTCGTGCCGGCGCCAGCCCTGACAACGCTTGGCGTGTTTTTAATGCGTCGTCCCTTGCAGCAGTTACAGCGGGGCGACGCGCTGTGTCGTGCTAAGGATACATCATCCATGCCAGCCTCTCCAAGTGCATAGAGGGATCCATCCCACAGAAACAGGCAGTACACTAGAGAGAACGCCGAAACGATACACCACTTGTGTGCACGACCTGACTTGGTATGTCAGTGCGCATGACGTGTTGATGCGTCTGAGCGCGCAATCTTCCGGCTCCGAGTTGCTCTGATATCGAAGAGGGCAGGGAAGAAATTTGGCTTGCGAGTGGCAAAGGTTTCAAGCTCACCTACCAGCATCATGCTTTCGCGGCTCGTAATGAACTAGCTAAATAGTTCTTGCGGTACAAAGCTCTTCATTCGGCACGCAACAACTTCCAGTGTCTAACTAAAATTTCTTATGTGACCTGGTGAAGCGCCCTTTAAGAAATAAATTACAAACGAAACAAAAGCCAAATGCTCATCTGATTTCTTTTTTTACTTCCACTCTGCATTCCCCTGACGGCACTCCATGCATGGTTTCGCATTCGTTCTCCATCTTCCTGCTGCTGCACAGAGGCACCTCCTGTTTTCTGCCCCCCCACCACACCCAGCCCTTATGAAAATGGTGATGTCCTGTTAGTGTACTGTAAGTTTCCCCGAGGCAGCATGAGGATACAAACTGTATGTATCCCAGATGTCGCGATTTGGCCGCTTACTTTCTGTCTCCTCAAAGCGTACGTCCTGTATGTGTCCCATCTGTGACCGTCCTGTATGTATCCGATGTGTAACCGTCCTGTATGTATTCCAACTGTCGCGATTTGGCCGCCGCCTTTATGTCTCCTCAAGTGTCCGTCTTGTATGTGTCCTATGAGTTGCCTACCTTTATGCAGACCAGACGTTATGCCAGTGCGTTGCCTTTATGATGCCGCATAATGCAGGCTGCTGTAATTGGGAGGTACATGCATATGCATACGAAACTTTGTAAAATTATTCATTTATTATCATTTACACTTTACAGTTTGGTGCATTTTACCGACAATATTCGAACAGGCAATGTACATCTGTCGGTGGCTGAAGAGAACTAAGATTAACAGATCAGCCTTAACCTCGTGAAGCTTGAACACATCAGTAGCATTTTAAGAGTCAACTTTTTCAGCATCTTTTTAGGTAACGGAGAGTGCATTCATTTCTGCAAAACGCAAAAACAAATATTTTAAGTAAGAAACTCATGACAGTATTTTATGACCAAAAGGTGCTTTCCAAGGCATTATAAACATTATAGCTGCTTAGATAAGCTTTGCACACCCAAATCAGCCATCTGATGCACCATATAGAAAGTGTATCAAAGTGACTTCTTGGGCATTATGGGCTAATTACAAATGTATGCAGCCTTACAGAGTAAAAGAACGAACAATCATAACTTCACAACAAACTCAGAATAAATACAGATTAAAATCATTGTATATTGCAATAAATTTGGAATGTGACAAACAAAACATCAGTGCACTAGCAGAAATGCCTGGTTGGCACCAAACTGCCGTACTTAGCATGCATCATTGGAAGCAAAAGACTATAGACCACAACCGGTCTTACACTTCACGCAACCCTTGACTGCTGAACCGTAGGTCATGGCATCGAACCTCGACAGTGGTAGCCGCATTTTCAATTAAGGAAGTAAGGAAGAAATGCTTGAGGCCTGTCTGCTTAGATGTGGGTGCATTTTAAGAACACAATGTGGTCAAAATTTCTGAAGCCCTTCACTATGGCATCCCTGATAATCATATCGTGGATTTAAGACGTTAAACCCAAGAATTATTATTTTCATCACACTTCAAGTGACTAAAGCAAGCTGATTTTTATCTGCTTGCTTTAGTTGCTATGTAGTTGAAAAATGTGTAGTTGCTATGTAGTTCAAAAGACTATGTAGTTTAAAATGTCGTCACCATTCATCCCCCCAATCGACAGAGTTAAGTTTCAATATTTCAGAATGCCTTCGGTCAGTTATCATTAACAAGCTAGACGTGATTAAATATCACTGTAAAATATCAGACATGGTTACATATTAGCAAAGCTAAGTATGATTAAGTATGACAGTAGGAAACCACTTAATTGCACTTATGATATGAACTTCCAGAAGACAATTAAATAAGTAAGGTTACAAAAACGTAGTCCAATAAAATGTTCAGTGAATATTAAAGTGAAAATAAATTCATTAATATGCTACTGCGTCATAACAACACTGAAAGTTCAATTTAAAAAATGACTAATTGCACATAAAACAAATTAAAACATGACATACAAGTCTGGAGAGCAGCTCACTCAGTAGATTTAAAAAAAACCAAGTTCTGTGTCCAGGGGGGACACAAAGTCAGACATTAATGCAGTCAGCTGACCAATTAACTAAGAATAAATAATGAAATTTTTAGTTGCTGCAGTAAGCAGGTATGTTTGCACTGAAAAGTTGGAGGCAGTCGTGTCTCTACTTGGAAAAATTTTTCAAGCATGTCAGTGCTCCAAGATATCCCGCTGCAAAATTTAATTGTGGTTTGCATGATTACGCATACAAGGCAGTGAGGATCAGCAAAATGTTACTCCCTGGAGTGACGAGCAGTCACTGCTTGCTATCCCAAGCCAGTAGTAAAAGGGTATCATTACAATAAAACGGCAGCGCACACCGGGTTGAGACACATACACGAAACACAAAAAGACGACACAAGCGCTGAAAATTTTTTTTGTGTTTCTCTTTTTGTGTTTCGTGTATGTGTCTCAACCCGGTGTGCGCTGCCGTTTTATTGTAATGATGACCAACCAACTAGACCACAAGTTCATTTTAAGTAAAAGGGTAACCATCATTATGTTTGCCTATGTCTTCGACCCATTGTCAGATTAAACGCGGCACACCAGGGAGTAGCGTTGTACCAGTGCTCACTGTCCTGCATGCGTAATGATGCAAGCCGGAACTAAACATTCCAGCAGGATATCTCAGCAGACATGTTAGAATTCTTCCAAGTGAACTTATGTAGAAATGCGACTGGCTCAAACTTTTTATTACATACATGCCTGCTTGCTGCCGTCACTAATAAGCTCATTATTCAATCTTAACGGCACGGCTCACAGCGATAATTATTGTCTCGCTTTGTGCCCCCCTGGATACATAAATCATCTACAAAAGTGGCTTTTACGTAACTTACAGTGGTGACTTTTTAAAGAAAAAGAAAACGCTTAATTTTGAACACCCTGAACATTCGAGCTCCTTGAACGCAGCAATCAGGTGGCTCAGTGAAGTTCCCCCTTGCACAGGAAACAGAAGCCGTGTGCAGCTGCTGTACATCAGCAGCAACTTCTTCATGAGCCAGCATTGATGAGAGGCTTGCCCGGACTTCTTTCGCACTCACTTTGTACAAGGAGCATGTATAGGCTGCAATTGAAAGAAGAAAATAACAATTTAGTGACATGTGTCTGTGAGCAAAGTTCAATTTGTCACACAGTATTTTAAAAAACTTATCAGGAACAATGTGTCTTAGATAAGTTTAAAAGAAGCAGGATGTACACAAACTAGAGATATTACAAGAAAAATGTTTGATGCATTCTTGGTGAACACAGTTGTAACCTTACGAAAGAATATGCACTTTACACATTGCAGATGTGTCAAAAATATGCTTGAATTGTGTTCTGGCATAGTGGGTTGACGTGTGAATTCAGTGATACCACGGCACATGCGTGCCGGTTTGCACATTCATCAAGTATCCATTGCAGGTAACATATAAAATTAAATTACGCGTTTACTTTTGGATACGACTAATGTAGCTTTCTTCAGGCTGCTCACATTGGGACGAGTATGCCTATAATGCCAGGAATTGGTTTCACTAAATTACTATTGTATGCTGCTAAATTGTGGTCATTAGTTTCAATGATTCTGGTTGGCTAACAAGGCAATACTCCTCACTTAAGCATCACAGGCTAATGGCCGTATGGAGAAAAATGTGCAAATGCTAAGTTTTACAAGGCACCCATCTTGAACCACATACCATGCTAATAAAGCATGCAAGCCTCTTCAACAATCTCCGGCAACCAGAATCCTGGAAGCTATTGACCGCGATTTAGCAATACACAATAAACATTCGATGAAACTGATTTCTGAAGTTCTATAATTGCTTCAATGCCAACAGCTTGAAGAAACACAGTCTAGATTTGTTGTTCTCAGATAAATACATTGTCTAATTTTACATTTTAACAGCAACACACGCATGATGCATGATCGACTTATGCATGCGTACCATGAAGTATGACAACATTATTGCGAGTTTTGAACGACATATAAAATATTCATTTCTGCACATACCACAGATCCCTTTAACATCCCGCATACCTAGAGAATTTAGTATATCCGATATACTGTTAAGCTTGTCATCTATCAGAAAATGTCATCAGATGTGGTGATCCAAACTGTTCTATAATGTTCGTACACGTAAAAGTGTTAGCGAAGTTTCAACACCAAGCTGGGGCGAGGCGCATACAATTTTTAATAAACCAGAACAAAATAACGAAAGCCAAACATGGTGGAAACAAGCAGAATAAAATATGTTATGCTTGAACCCGTGGACTGACTCAGTGATCACTGACTCAGTGATCGAAGCACAGTTAAGGTACAGCAATTCGGCCACAAATAGACATGAAGGATTCGTTCGAATACATTTCAATTTTAACGAACGGCTCAAAATGCACGGGCGCCTGCCGCATCAGGCAAGCTATGTTGCGGGTGAATTAAAACGTCACTTCGAATTTGACGAAACGGGCTGCATGAACACCTAAGCGTAAGTGCAAGCTTCGCGAGCCGTGCCTAAGACGAAGCAACATGCTGCACACGCACCAACTCGAGTATCACGGTAGTTTAAAAATGCCTGCCGGCGCGGATGCATACACATGCACAAGTTTGGCCACCCGCAAGGAAAACACGTCTCTGATAGTAGTCGTAGCATATAACGATCCTGTAGCTGTTGAAAAGAGGACGTACAGCATATGAAACTGCCTTAGACACGTTCACTTCTTGAGCGCACAATACGAACAAGCGCGCTAAAAACATGAACAGGTTCAAGCATACGCGCCTTAGGCACGATCAACGCTTACAGCTAACAAACGCAGTGTTCGCCCCACAATTATTAAAACCAAGCTAGTGGTTCATCGCGAGCGGGGCCCCCTTTCAACACCACTGGCGACAAAGGCTGGCGCCGCCGCCGCCGGCACAACTCTGTTCAAATCCCCCGCCGAATTCCAGCTGCGCATGCACTTTGCTTTACACTCCACACAAAAGAAGCTCGCCCGCGCTTAACATCGCACACCTTTGCCTTTATCCTGACGAAATGACACGCACAGGTTCGCTACGTTAACAGAAGCTCACTTAGCGTCCACATGTTACGAAAAATGTAGTAAACGGTGTTAAAGCGCTGACAGCAGCAATGCTGACAGTGGTACATACCTGGCGAATGCTCCACGATATGAAGCAACAGGTCCTCGCTTGTCCTCGCTTGAGTACAGTGCATCTTCGTAATAAGCAGCACCGGCACAACACAAAACACGAACACAAAGCGCAAGCACACTTCAAAACATGATAAAAATCGACTCAAACGAGGCCCTTCGCGAGGCGGCGAGCGGCAACCGAACAAGTCCAAACATGAGCCCAAACAAGAAGTGGTTACAGCCGCGCAGGCGTACACCACATTCGCGCATCGCGAACTTATAAGCCTAACTAAAAATATTTATGCTTTCAAATATTAGAAAAGATTTATCCGGATATAAATAACGTAAATGGGTGATGCTTTCAATATTTTGACTTCCAAAAAAAAAAAAAAGAAAAGGCCGGTCGGAATTTAAGCGCGCGAAATTTGAAACGTTTGTTGCAGGTAACAGTGAACGCAATTTTGAACAAGTGATAAACTGCGGTAATAATCACAACAAAACGTTCATGTCTTGTGAATTAAAAATATACAAGTGTTGGTGCAGACGTATAAACGCGCGATTTTAATGTAGTAATTGATGGTCCTTATGTCAAACTAAATAGGTATCAAATACAAATTTTAGGAATCGGGAAGACACTGCGGCCAGCGCGGTCGGTCCCCGGCCGAGAGCTCAGAATAAATGTTGGTTTTCACTGTGGCTTTCGTTCCGAGTGCGCTTGCTTGCTTGCTTGCGTGCGTGCGTGTGTGCGTGTGCGTGTGTGTTTGTGTGTGTGTGTGTGTGTGTGTGTGTGTGTGTAAGCGTGCGCAGGGCTCCCCTTCAGACACGGGCGTAGCCAGAAATTTTTCTCGGGGGGGGGGGGAGCACCTCCTTGATTTCCGGGAGGGCACCTCCTTCAAATGGTCATTTTTCGCTCCGTATGCCATGGCGAAAAAATAGTTCGGGGGGGGGGGGGGGGGGCACGGGCCCGGTGTGCCACCCCCTGGCTACGCCACTGCCTTCAGGGGGGAGGCGAAAGCTCGTCGCAGCGCCCCCCCTTTTCTATTAAGTCAATCTATGGGGAAGACTTTGCGCCCCCCCCCCCCCCCACTTAAGTGACCGGCGGGGGGGGGGGGGGCTGCCCCCCTCGTGCGCACGCTTGTGTGTGTGTGTGCGTGTGTGTTATAATGCGAAAATGGAGGGGGGCTTTGGTACCCCCAGGCCCCCCCCTCTGGCCATGGAAGTGGTAAAAAGAGTTTTTGTACTACCACATGTTACATGTTACCAACATAGGCGTGCGCAGGGTTCCCCTTCAAGGGGGGGCAGGGGGGGGGGGGCGAAGGTTTGGGGCAGTCTTTGCGCCCCCCCCTCTCTTAGGTGTCTAAGGGGGGCGGCCGCCCCCTCTGCCCCCTCGTGAGCACGCCTATGGTTACCAACGTATGAACTCAAGTGCACTTGCAGGTAACATATGGTTCGCTGCCAGGCAACATCCTGCCGTTAACATAAAGTACACATCCTACAGGTAACTAGAAGGAATCCGTCCATAGGAAGAGGAAGGGTTTCGTAAACATAAAGTAGTGTCCTACAGGTCACATAAAGGAAGAGGAACCATAAAGGTCACGTAGGACATTAGTAGGAAACAGCAAGTACATTTCCCGGACATCACCATTTTCATACGGGAGGTCTTCAAGGAGGTGCTTCAATTTCTTGGGAACACTGGACTGGAAAACCGGCTGTAAAAGCCACCCGACACGTCCTCGGCCACGGAAGCCACTCTCTTCTCCTCTTGCCACCTTTATTTTCCTTTCCCCATTGCACTGTATACGCTGGGACGTGCTCACATTTAGGGTTGCAGAAATAGCGCATTTTCCTCTCCTCCTCCACGTCCCCCCTGCTCCAACCGCTCGCGCCATATCAGTGCGGTGGGGTAAAGTGGCGGGCGCGTCCCATTTCACTGCAGCTAGCGGTTGCTTACCGGAAGTTTGTTGAACTAGGGAACTAGGTTGTGGCACCCCATAGACCTCCGAAACGTCAATTTTGCCCGGTAACATGAATTACGGTCTCAAGCCGTACTCGAAAGCAAAATTTGAGTTTAAATAGTGCTCATATGGGCGCCGTTCACGAAAATAGGCATTTATAGGCACTTATAGACATTTAGGCAAAAACCCCAAAAATAGGCATTTATAGGCACTATAAAAACACTATAAAATCCCTCCTTAACCCCTAATTCGTGCTCATATATCAAAGTGGCACGATAGGAACGCAAGCAACAAAATAGGCATTTGCCTAAAATCCGGTCTCTAGTCATCAGTGTCGTTAAGTAACCGTGAAGCCAGCTTCCTCGAAGCGTTTTAATGACGTTAGCGTTCTTTTGTGTCACAGTGTCTTTCATGTTGTTTCAAATTCTGATTTAGGCACGTGTAAATTCCCGCCAAACGTTTTTTTTTGTCTGATAATACCCAGCGCTGTTATTTCTTGTTTCATCCAAAAGTGTTTAAGCATAACTGACGTATGCTATCGCTTGATGTTCGTGTGTACATGAGCCGTCTTTCCTTTCTTTTTGTTTAAAATTCTGTTTCAGGCACGTGTAAATCCACGCCAATGTCCTTAATGATACCCAGCGCGGTCTTTGTTATATCATCTAAAGGTGTATAAGCTTATCTGCCGTGTACACTATCACTTGAAAAAAGTTTTTTTGGCAATGATTCTATGTTCGTAGTTCTTTTCTGTGTCGCTAGGGATTTGGGTTATATATGAAGTGCTGCTTCTGAAATAAAATTAGTTTCGAGTGTAGCGAGTGTCGTGTTTTTCTTGTCCTCTGTGTCCCCGTCGAATTTGCGCTGCTACACCATATGTTAAAATGAGCCAAACCTTCCCCTGATAACTCGAAAACATGTCACCATCGGCGCATCTGTACAACCTTACATTGCGTTTGGCCACGCGCTTCCGCGGTGTAGCTCACTCTGAGCGCGATAGTACGTCACAAGTGGTGGACGTGCGGGGTATACATGTACATACATATAGGGTAAGGTGGGGCAAAATGAGACAAAAATTTGAAAATAGTGAATATTTATTTTTATTTCACTATTTACCCTTAAACGACAATGCAGAAACTTTCCTTTGGGTACAAGGTATGTGCTACATAAATATGACCATGTTGCCACAGTTCAAAAGTTTATTTTAAAAAGAAATAGCAAATTCACCAGATGTCTCATTTTGCCCCAACCTGCGGGGCAAAACGAGACAGTGAGAAAAAAAATTTAACCCTTCAGTTTTTGCAGTAGAAGCACTTGAAATTAAACTCCGTGGGCCCTCACGCAGCCTTCATGACCGCAGTCCTTGCACTCCACGCATTGAATCCCGACAGAATCCGGTGCTGTTTTGCTCCAAAACTCCTTGCAGATCAAACACCACCAGTCTTTCTTTGTGCTATTGTGGTATTTTGTTGAAAGCTTGCACTTCATTGGATTATTCAACGATTGGACGCTAGATATAATCTTACGCATCTTCTTCGCCTCCTTTTGCCGTTTTGGTGCAGAACTGCACGGGCGTTTCATGACTTTCAGCTTCGTCAGCCGGGCTTCTTGAGGCGATGAATTTAAAACTGTGCTAGATTAGAATTTTCTAGCACAAATTTGGTATTGAAGGAAAACTCGATTGCGAGACGTGTTTGTGAACGGCTTGACTTGGAGATTCTTCCAAATTTGCGTTCGCCTCTTAAGAGCATCCTTGAGAACGCGGAAAAATCTCGATGCAGCACGAATGGAGTGGGTGTCCTGAACAGCAGTCAGTGCTTTTTCACGTCGTTTTCCTCCCAGGAAGCTTTATATGATATTCTCTTGTGCGTCCGAACCTTCCTAAACAATAAAATATAATATATAATGAGTGTAAGTATATGGTTCACTTAATGAGACACTCTCTAAGGCAATTCAATACCTTTTTAGCGCGTTTTGCCCCCCCTCACATGCCCAAATTCAAAAAAAATTTCCGCTTTGGCCCCGCGCACCAAATGAACTGAAATTTTGGTGGTATGTAGCTAGTAGTATATAGTAACAATATAAATACTTACGTTGCTGTACTGACGCCAGAGTAGCTTCATGCACGGATCCGAAAATTTGGCCGAGAAGAATTTCGCCCCTTTTTGACGGGCCACGAACACACTGACACCAGCCGCGTAATTTTTCCCACGCGAACGCTGTGAGCAATCATCAACTTTTACACATAAAAAGGTGGACAACTACCAGCACCTCTCGCTGAAATATAGAAACAAAGAAAAGTGCTTTCTGTATTAGCTATAGAGGTCGGTAGACCCAAAATGTCGCGTTTTGCCCCGTGCCTCATTTTGCGCCGCCTTACCCTACATGTACGGGACATGAATGCGACAGGAAAAAGCAGTCGAGAGTGTCCATATAATTGCTATCGCAAAAACAGAACACATTTGGTTGTTAGCGCCGTGGTTCGTGCCCTTTCTTCGTCTCGTCTTTAGCGCTGTTTTAGATGTGAAGCATCTTATGGCGAAGCTTAATCCGGTGGTGGTGGTGGTGGTGTGCCGGCGTGACCACTCTTACTGCGCATGCGCAAACCCTTTGAAAAAAAATAAAAATAAAAAACCTCCTCTCCCCCTCTCTCTCTCTAGGCATCCCTCCCCACGGCAACCACACCCTCACTGCGCATGCGCCTCCCCTCCTCTCTCCCCTCTTGCGCTCCCCCCTCTCTCCTCTAGGCATCCCTGCCTAAGGCGTCCACACTCCCACTGCGCATGCACGTCCCCCCCCTCTCTCTCCTCTCCTACGCTCCCCCCTCTCTCCTATAGGCATACCTGCCCGCGGCGTCCACACTCCCCACTGCGCATGCGCGTCCCCCCTCTCCCCCCTCTCCTTCGCTCCCCCCCCCCTCTCTCGCCTCGCGACGCCGACAGCGTCTGCTAGCGAGTTTCTTGGTTGAAAAAACCGACTGCTCGCGCTGCACAACCGTTCACTGGCCACCCCGTATATATGGCAATGGATCTTGACCTCCAAGGTGGTGCCGGTGGGAGATTTCTCCTGTGCGTTGTTGAACAATAAAAATTCGCAGCGTGCGCGTTCACTAAAAGCGGACTGCGGGTCTCTGTGTCCAGTCGGAGTATTCTGTCTCTCATTGCCCATTAGCAGCGGTTGGCATATTTCAGTAGGAAACACTGCTCCATCACTGCCTGCTTTGCGCCTCCCCAGTTTTTTCTCCTGCGCAACGCTGCGATGAGCGCCAGCGTCAACGCCGCCGCCAGTGTAAGCGTTAGCGCCCGCTGCTTCACATCTACACATGGTTCCCTTTAGCGGGAGATGGTGTAATTTTCTATTGGAGATAGATACCGGTCGCGTAACCAACGGCTCCACCGGGGAATATGGGACGAGTACCTCAGACATGCCTTATACATCTCGCATTCCTTCTCTGTACCTGCGCTCTTGGCTTGTCGGGGCGGTGCCGCCGCCTGTGAGCGGAGAAGAGAATTACTGTATTAGATGCGAAGTATCTTATGCTCGGGGTTTTGTCCGTCTCGCGTCCGGCCACTTTCATTCGAACCAGAACACCGTAGTACAAGAAGGCCGTAAACCACCACCACAGTCGCCAGAGAGAGTCATGGCCGAGAGCACAGAGGGGCTGCTTAGCAATGGCTAGGCAGATGGTGTGTGTCGCCCAGGTTGAATCCTTTCCTTGATCTTGCTTGCATGTGCTTGCGAGGGATTAGTCCATCCCTCCTTCCCGCGTCCCACACACCCACAGCGCATGCGCGTCCCCTCCCCCCTCTCTCTCCTCTCCTGCGCTCACCCCCTTTCTCTCCTCTAGGAATCCTCTACTCTACGGAGCGGCACCCGCGTCCCACACCTCTCTCGAACAGTGCATGCGCGTCCTCTCCCCCTCTCTCTCCTCTCCCACGCTCACCCCCCTTTCTCTCTTCTAGCAATCCTCTACTCTACGAAGCGGCGCCCGCATCCCACACCCTCCCACAGCTCATGCGCATCCTCTCCTCTCTCTCCTCGCCTACGCTCACCGCCCTCTCTCTCCTCTAGGAATCTTCTACTCTAAGGAGCGGCTCCCGCGTCCCACACCCCCACATCGCATGCGCGTCCCATACCCCTCTCCTACGGTCCCCCCTCGTTCTCTCCTCTAGAAATCCTCTACGGAGCAGCGCGCAAGACAGGTGGTGCGACAGCTGCATACTTTGCTGGGGGGCGCCACGGTAGTTCCGCGGTATGAAGATGACGGAGCGCGCGCGCCTGATTCTCTCGGCTATGCAGCACCGCGATGAGCGCCAGGGCCGCTGCGACGTTTCTCCCGCTCAAGCTAACTATCTCCCCGCTGCTTCGCATCCACACATGGTTCCCTTTAGCGGGAGATGGGGAAGTTTTTTAGGGGCGAAGCTCCTTAGGGCGTAGGCTTGTCCCGCGTCGTTGTCGTAGCCACCCTGTGCGATGACGATGACGCTGCCAGCACGGCACAGCACATGAAATGTACCCACATTGCGTCATAACGATGACGCATAGTGACGATGACGATGACGATGAAGAATAAGCGTGTCCCGTTACCCTACTGGTGGGTGACTTTAACGTTGACATTACTGAAAACAGTTGGCTCATACAACACATGGCATTGCGATGTGGTCTCACATGCATATCGTTTGACCACATGCAACCAACCATCATCTGAGGAACCTGCATCGATCTCGTCTTTGCAAACTTCCCACTACGACCCATCCAGGAACCGCTCTCCCTCCATTAGACCGACCATAAAGCCGTTATAATGAAGGGGGGAACGGAAGCCACGGCTTATGTAAACGGTACCCACGACCAACGAAGAAACGAAAACAAAACGGAAAATCACGGCTCACGAATAGTATAAATTTCTTGTATATATACACACAGTGTTTGTCACGTCTTTGATGATGTACTGGGCGAATTTCACGGAAAATTCACGGTTTACCGATGAACCTCCGGAGCTTCGCCCACTCATCATCATTCACTCCGTGGATATGCTGCGATTTTTTTATGACGCTAACGAGCACCAACAGAACGCTTAGGTAGTCTCGGCACTACGGTACGACGCCTCGATGCTAGCGCTCTAACGGACGCTGGCATCAGGGCTAAAGCCCCTTGATCTGGAAAGTAGCGACACTCTCCTCCGCGCGCATTTTCCTCCTAAATTCTCCTCGGATTTCTACCCTTCCCTGGCCGGCGTGGTGCGCACAGCACGTTGAACCCTCCACCGGCTCGATGAAGCCGCATTTTGAATTATTGCGCGCGCTTGTTTCATCGGCCCCTTGAAGTGTTAAATGAGATTCCGTCTTCAGAAACAGTCATGACCAAAGTGGGCTTCCGATAGAACATAGCGTCAAACATATTGCCATGCGCATTTCTTATTTCACTTTTCCTGTATTCAGCTTACGCCCACAAAGCCTGCCAGAAATGCTCAGCGGAAACCGCGCCTCAATGTTCGAGAAACTTCACGATTATAGTAGATCGTTTTGTTAAGATTACGCGCAAGTCGCAAACACTCGAGCTTATTACAGAGCTTGCGTGATGATCAGTGATAAGGCTAGAAAATTCGATGCCTGATGTGTATAAGACGGCGCGCGTTCCAACGACGACCAGTTTTTCCGACGGCCGACGCTCTGTTCGCCGATATCAGTATACAGTGTGCATTGCTTGCTGTATTTGACTTTTAGTTTCCCGGCCACGAGTTCGGCCGAATAAAGAGTGTAATCTTCGATGCGCCGTCTGTTGCCTTCCTCAACGTCACGACTACGTGACATCTGGTGGAGGTGCTGCTCGTTCATGTTCCGGACGCCCCCCGTCAAGCCGTGAACCCAGCCCAGGTCACGTAGAAGACACTGAAGCCAACCACGACCAGCGAGTTAGCCGTAGGCAACAAGCTCTACCACCGGAGTATGGGCTTCTACCCGACAGGAGTCGGAAGACTAAGGCCATGACCTTGACTGCGGTAACGATCACAGCCGCTGCGCCACAGCCCGCGATCATGATGCAGCAGCCCAGGGAGCGGCCGATCTTCCGGGGATCATCATGTGAGGATCCTGAAAGTGACTTGAGTCGTACGAGAGGACTGCGGCCTTCAACACTGGGACCTCAACGACAAGCTGTGCGTTGTCTATTTCTCAATGGAAGGCAGCGCCAGGACCCGGAAGGCAGCGCCAGGACCCTGACAACGTGGGACATCTTCCGGACCAGCTTCCTCGCAACGTTTACAAGAGTAATTAGAAAAGAAAGGGCCGCCGCTTTACTGGACACACGAGTGCAGCTCCCGAATGAGAGTGTTACCATCTTTATGCAGGAGATGACGTGCCTTTTCCGTCACGCCGACGTTGACATGTCCGAGGAAAAAAAAGTTCCGCTTCCTCATAAGAGGAGTGAAGGAAGAACTTTTCGCCGTACTTGCGCGCAACCCGCCGAAGACGGTCTCGGAACTCGTTTCGGAGGCCACAACCATCGAGGAGGCGCTAAAAATCTCCAACAGGCAATACGACCACCGCATGCCCACGCCGAGCTACAGGTGTGTTCAAGCGCTGGGAACCAACGACCTGTGCGAGTCGATCAGAGTGGTCGTGCGTGAGGAGCTGCAGAATATGTTCCCCAGATCGCAACTTCAGGTGGATCCGATAGCCGATATCGTTCGTGAAGAACTCCAGCAGTCGCTTGGTACCCCTGAACCACCCCAGCCTCAGCCGCAGGCCTTGAGCTACTCTGCTGCAGCCCGACGCAACCTACCCTCTCCGCGCCCCCGTCAGGACGCCACACCACAGCACTACCGTCGCCAGACGCCGCCGCCGCCGCCACCACCTCGCCCGCCTGCCGACCAGCGCAACGCGCCACGGATAGCCGACGTTTGGCGCGCTCCTGACAACCGCCCGCTCTGCTACCACTGCGGGGAGGCCGGCCACACCTACCGCCGTTGCCAGTACCGACAGATGGGTTTACGGGGTTCCGACGTCAATGCGCCATGTCCACAACGGGGTGAACGACCGCACGACATCGCCGACTACCTCGCAGGAGCGCAGTGGACACGCCAATGACCGTAACGTTCGCCGTCGCCAGGCCACTACGCCTCACCGCATCGCAGGCAGTACGCCGGCCCTGCTCGGGGCCGATCTCCTAGCCCTTACCCTGAAAACTAAGGGCAGCAACCGATGGAGGTGCGGTTGCTGTTCGACGAACTACCGAAGATCCTCCGCCGCCGAAGATGACACCGCGACGAAACCTCAAGAACCCACCGTAATCCCAACCCAGCCCCGACGTCGAAACTTCGCGGCCAGAAGAAGACCTGACGACGCAACGTCGAAGCAGCGGTACAAGCCGTCGTAGCCGTGACTCCACGCAGCGACCCAACCGCAACGCCAGGCGACGAAGTAGCTACCTCGACGTTCTCGTCGATGGCCGCAGCGTCACAGCTCTCGTCGACACCGGAGCCGACTATTCTCTCATCAGAGGGACATTCGCCGCGAAGGTGATGAAAGTTAGGACTGCTTGGGAAGGTCCTGAAATTCGGACAGCTGGAGGTCACCTAGCAACGCCGGCAGGAATCTGCACAGCCAGAGTCATCATTAACAACCGCAGTTATCCCGCAAGCTTCGTAGTCCTAGAGCGTTGTTCGCGAGATGTCATCCTTGGTATGACTTCCTAAGCCTTCACGGTGCAGTCATCGATCTGAGATCCAAGTCGATTACGCTATCCACAGAAAAAGCACTACCGCCACACACGCCGTCAGAAAAGCACGCCTTGAATGTGTTGGAAGACCAAGGTACCATTCTCCCTCGCTCCAGCGTCAGCATTTCCGTCGGCACTCAGAAATCGACAGAGCAGCACGCGTCGTTGAAGGCGACCAGCACCTGTTGACCAAACGACGCGAGATTTGTGTGGCCAGAGGAATAGCCGAGCTGCGAGGAGGGAAAACAACAGTAGTGCTCACGAACTTCAGCAACGAGTAGAAGCACGTGAGCAAAGGCACGATGGTTGCCTATATCGAAGAAATTGGGGAAGCCAGCAACGTTTTCGCCCTCGCCGAGTCTACCGAACCTGCTACGACTAACCAAGATCATCAACTAGCTTTCGACGTTAACGCCGGCCTTCCGACGCATAAGCAAGAACAGCTCAAACCCGTGCTCCTGCAATACAAGGATTGCTTTTCATCGTCGTCAAGAATTCGGCAGACATTGGTCGCAAAACATCGCATTGTAACAGAAGAAAGTGCCAGGCCACTTCGTCAAAGCCCGTACAGAGTTTCGACGTGAGAACGCGAGGCCGTAAAGAAACAAGAAACGAAATGCTACGCGACGACATAATCTAGCCTTCAAAGAGTCCGTAGGAGTCACCCGTGGTGTTGAAAACTTTGAAACTTTATTCATTCCAACATTCCATTATTTGGGATGCTGAGGGCCGGGGTCAAAAAGCCTCTTCACGGGCTTGACTAGGACCACGACCCCGTACAAAAATGGCAGTGACAGGCAAGCGTACAGGGCAATAAGACAATGTACGGAGTGAAAACAACATATCTAGTCAAATTTCATCAAACAAACAGAAAAAAGAAATAGCTCAGTGAATTTTTTTTTGTTTTGTTTTTAAGAAAAAAATTCGCAAACGACCACTGCCACAGCCTGAGTGAGATAGTTATGATACAACAGAGATCAGACAACACTATGTCGCTCAATTATAACTCTAACAAGACTGAATGAATACATAAATATATACATATGCACATATATACACAAATCAAAAGGTAATACAAGTCAAACAGAGTGAAAATAAACCGGCAAACAATGTACAAACTTTAATTCCATAATCACATAAAATTCAATGAAACCGTAAACCGGAAACAAGGTATGACACGATATGTAAGAAAAAAAAGTATCTTTAGCAATATTTTCATATTGTTAGTTGATTCAGATAAAACGGCAAGAGAAAGCGCAGCATCTCATTGCCGTATTTAGTGCGCGTGCGGGGAAGAAACCACGTGTGAACATGACGAGTGTTATAAAAAAGGGTCCGGTGGTTTATTCGAGCAAGTGCGCCCAAAAAGTTATCAGTTTTTAGTCCTGTGTGGTAGCGTTTCATAAGACTTGTGCGGTAGTAATCTGGTAGGGTTAATAGCTTCATTTCATCAAAAAGCGGGGAAGTGTGACTTCCATACGGAACATCTGCAATGGCGCGAACTGCCCTTTTCTGTATTACGTGTAATTTGTGAATGTTCGTTAAAGTTGTCGTGCCCCAAACCAGATGACAATAGTTTATGTGTGATAAGAACAATGCTTTGTAGATGAGAAGTTTAACTTTTTTAGGAAGCAGGAAACGCAACCGAGATAAAATTCCGGTTATCCGGGATACACTCGAAGATAATTTTTCAATGTGGGCATTCCATGACATATGTTCATCAAAAATTACACCCAGACATTTAAAACTCGGTACTATCTGAAGTTCCGAGGTGCCTAGCATTAACGGTGCATGCAAAGGGGAAGGTTTATTTCTAGGCCTAAAGTAAACAGCTTTTGTTTTTGCAGTGTTTAATTTTAAAGAATTAATGCATGTCCAGGAAGCCAACTTTAATAATACCTGGTTCGCGTCATTGATCAGATCTTTGTAGCGTTGCGCAGTGAGAAGTAAGGTTGTGTCATCGGCGTATATAACACACTTTACAGATGCGTCAATGTTTACAATATCATTTATATATACGCAGAATAAAAGGGGTCCCAGGATACTACCTTGGGGCACACCTGCTGAAATTGCTTGTAAATTGGAGGTGTGATTGTTGATGACTACCACCTGCTGGCGATACTTTAAGTAAGATTCAATTAATTTTAAAAAGACACCTCGGAAGCCGTAGTGATTGCATTTCTGTAAAAGTGTAACATGATTTATGGTATCGAAAGCCTTTGAGTAATCTATAAAGATACCTAGTGTGTGTAGTTCGCGTTCAAAAGCATCTAATAAGAATTCCTTCTGTGCTAGGAGAGCATGCTAGGTTGTGCGGCCTTTCGTGAAACCGAATTGGGATGAAGTGATGATATGGTGCTTATCTAAAAAAAGAAACCATGCGTTTCTGAATCAGTTTTTCTAAACCTTTTGATATTACTGGCAGTATAGATATAGGCCTGTAATTGTTAAGAGAATTCTTATCCCCTCCTTTGTACAACACGATTACTTTCGCCACTTGTAGTTTTTGTGGAAAGATTCCAGTTGAAAATATGAGATTGAAGATATGTTCCAATAAATCAGCAATGAGATCCAGCACGTGTTTAATGGGTTTAATCTGGATATCGTATGTGTCACAGCATGTGCTGTTTTTACAGACGAGAAAGCGTGAGCGATTTCGCTGGCTGCTGTCGGCGCCAAAAACGCGCTCTCTGGCGTACTGTCCGATAAATATGTAGTACAAGCTGGATTGTGCGCTTGTTTTGTTAAGGACACAAAATAATCATTGAAAACGTTCGCTAAATCAGCATTGCGAATAGTGTCACCATTCACCACAAGCTCAGTGGGCCTGAAGTTGTTACTGTTACGGCCAAGAAACTCATTTAGTCTTGACCAAGCTAGCTCCGATTTGTTCATTACATCATTGTTGAAGGTGCTATTTAGGTACTTTCGCTTTTCGTGGCGCAGCATACTGTTAACTTTGTTTCTTTGGTCTTTGAAACGTTTTAGCGTGTCTTCATTTTTATTTTTCAAAAAGTGTTCGAACAATTTATTTTTACGTTTTATTTCCCTAATGCAAGATTTGGTCACCCAAGGTTTCTTAGCTCTGCGCGCGGGTCTCAGTTCTTTGTACGGAAAGCATTTTTTGTAAACTCTTGTTATTTTGTCGTGGAAAGCATTATAGGCAAGATCGGGTTCCTGCTCACGAATAACGCCTGACCAATCAGTCAATGATATCTCATTGCGAAATGCAGCCAATGTGTGCTCATTAATATGTTGAATAACTACTGATTGTTTTTGTTGCGACTGGGCATGACCCGCTCTTTCGTTTATCACCATGAAAATGGGAAGATGGTCACTAATGGGTGCGCTCACTACGCCAGCTAAAGAATTCGTAGCTTCTATGTTAGTGATGAAAACGTCAAGTAATGTTGCGTTGTTTTTTTCAATGCGATTCGGAGTGGTGATAACATTAGCAAAGCCATTGGATTCAATTATGTGACACAGCTCAAACTGCGACTGCGATGATCTAGCGAGATCAATATTCAAATCACCTGCAAGGATTAGCTTACAACCACTGTCACCAGCCCAACATAAGTATGAATCTAAAAATTCTAGGAAATTTGCCTTATTGCCGCTAGGAGGGCGATATAAAACACCAATAACGGAATTGTCACTTTGTACAGTCAGAACTTCATAGTCATCAGTGATGCGCGAAAATTCTTCAATCAAAGAACATTTTATGGAATTCCTAGTCATTAACAACACTCCACCACCTATTTTGGTTGAGCGGTTCAAACGGCTTAAGCCGCGTTAACGGCTTAAGCGTTAACGGCTTAAGCTGAGAACTCTGCCTCTCACGTTTCCCAAGTTGAGCGCATCGCGACCCAACTGGCTGCCATACACACACCGAAGCAGGACCGAAATGATCGTACCTTTGCTGCAGCGACCCACCAGCAGGACGCTTCTCGCCACCACGACGTGGCATGCCAAGCAAATCCATTGGACGGTCGCCAACCCTTAAACCATGCACACTTCGCTTCAGCGGACCGCGAGTTCACAAAACGGTTTAGTGAAAACCCGTTCGGTTTCGCTTGCCCGGTTTGAGAACGCCTGTGGTTCATGTGCAATTTGCGCGATGATACGGTGCCTGCAATGCAGTGTCTCCGGAAACTGTATCCAGGTCGCGAGTCGTTGCTTGTGATGGAGAAGTGTCGCCAGACGTCAACAGGGTGCGTCAACGTCTAAGGGTGCTGTAGCCACTAATCACCAATGGACATTATATATCAATGTGCAATGAAATTTCATCCACTTCTCTGAAGACACTTTTCACTTTCGTGTGCTATACCGATTCCTACATCAGAGGGTTCAACCACTTTTTTTTTTAGATGCGAAGCGTCTTATGGCGAAGTTCCATCCGGTGGTGGTGGTGTGCGGCGGACCACACTTACTGCGCATGCGCAAACCCTTTCAAAAATAAAAACCTCCTCTCCCCCTCTCTCTCCTCTAACCATCCCTCCCCGCGGCGACCACACTCTCACTGCGCATGCGCGTCCCCTCTCTCCCCTCCTACGCTCCCCCCTCTCCTCTCTAGGCATCCCTGCCCGCGGCGTCCACATCCCCACTGCGCATGCGCGTCCCCCCCCTCTCTCTCCTCTCCTACGCTCCCCGCCCCCTTTCTCGCCTCGCGACGCCGACGCAGGCACGTCTGCTAGCGAGTTTCTTGGTTGCAAAAACCGACTGCTCGCGCTCAACAACCGTTCACTGGCCACCCCGTATATATGACACTGGATCTTGAGCTACAAGATAGTGCCGGTGGGAGGTTTCTCCTGTGCGTTGTTGAACAATAAATATTCGCAGCGTGTGCGTTAACTAAAAGCGGACTGCAGGTCTCTGTGTCCAGTCGGAGTCTTCTGCCTCTCATTGCTCATTAGCAGTGATTGGCATGTTCCAGCAGGAAACACCGGTCTATCACTGCGTGATTCCGCCTCCCCAGGTTTCTCTCCTGCGCAACGCCGCGATGAGCGCCAGCGTCAACGCCGCCGCCAGTGTAAGCGTTAGCGCCCGCTGCTTCGCATCTACACATGGTTCACTTTAACGGGAGACAATGTATTTGCGTTTCTCGTCTTTTTGGCGCACTTCGTGAAGCCAGAACGGTGATTCACGTAACGTCATAAGAGCATATACTCTCGAGTGGTCCATATACAAGAATCACTGAGCTGAGACTTAAAAAGGCTGGTTTCATCGCCATTTTTTGAGCGTGTTGGTAAACGGAACTCGAAAACATATTGAGTGCTAGCAAACAGGACGTAAGGGAGATGACAACACAACACTTCTGAATTGTGTTGTCATCCTTACGTCCTGTTTGCTAGCGCTGAATATGTTTTCTGGTTTCATCCTTCAATAAAGCCAGTTGGTATCCTGCGCTTGTTTGGCTTGCTTCTTTCTTCGTGTCGCGTCCCACCACGGAGTTCGACCATATTGAAAAAAAACAAGACATATCACTTCTGAATTGCCTCCCATCCTGCTTTGCCATACAGTCGCCCAACCGTTCTTCCTTGTCTAGCGTGACCTTCGTGTGCGATCGTAGTCATTCTTCGCTGTATGCAAAAAAGAGCAGTAATCGCTGCCTTCTCCTGTTTCCGAGCTCGCAAACGTTTTGTGCAATTATGCGCGAATGTGCTGAAACGCTTCTGCTGCTTCTTTCGGGCGATGTTGAATGTAATCCAGGCCCCAAGAACATTCGTTCAAACGCTGAGAACGAGACAGACCTGCTAACCACTATTACCGAGATGCTCGGAAAAATTAGCACTCAGACATCCGACCTTGCTCAAGGGCAGGTCGAAATAAAGGCCGATGTTAAGGATATCAAAGCTTGTCAACAGAGCATTGAGGTAAAGCTTGGTAATATTTACGAACGTCTTGAGGCCTTGGAAGCAAACGTTGTTACCATAAATAACCTTGAAGAAAGCCTTGCGGCTGTTGAAAGCACTGTCGACCAATTAGCGAATCATCTAGACAGTACCCAGTCTCGTCTGGACGACTTGGAAGATAGAGCCCGACGAAATAATTTAATTATTCACGGTATTACCGACGAAAACGAATCATGGCAGGACACGGAGAAAAAAAACACTCGCTGTGCTTTCTTCAGCCCTAGGCCGCGAATTGACACCAGATCTTGTTGAGCGTGCCCATCGCATCGGTAGATTTTCACCGCCGAAGTGCCGTCCTGTGATTGTGAAATTCTGTTCTTTTAAAACTAAAAACTCTGTCTGGTTGTCGCGCGGAGACCTAAAGTCGAAAAGCATTTCTGTGAACGAAGATTTTTCACCGGCAACACGACAGGTTAGAAATAAACTTGCTGATTTCGCCAAATCCTTGCCGCAATCACCTGCTTATCAACTCAGGTACAAGAAGCTGCTTGTAAACAAGGAATGTTACATCTACGACTATAAAACAGATAGCGCCAAGAAAATAACTCGCGAAAGCCCACCTGAAAGGCTTCCTAACAGCGCGAAGACCGCGACCCGATAGGGCTGCGTGAGGGGACGTGATGTACAGTCTTCCAAATCAAGTGTGTCTGTTCTTCTGGCTAACGTTCGAAGTATTATAAACAAACGCGAAGATCTTAACTCTGTTATCGATACATGTGAGGCAGACGTCATCGCTCTGACAGAGACTTGGTTAAAACCCAATGTTCATAGTAGCGAATTATTAGATAAGTCTTCGCATTTCATGTTTTATTGGTGTGATCGCACTAATCGTATTGGTGGTGGCGTATTACTTGCGTTAGCTAAATCCATTTCCTCTTACCCCATTTACATTCAAACCGATTTTGAATCCACGTGGGCTTGCGTAGAACTAGGACACAAAAAAATTATTTTTGGTGTGTGTTACCGCCCCCCCTTCCTCCTCTTCCACCTTTGTCTCCGAGCTTCATGACGCCCTTAACGTAATAATAACACGGCACCCCACTGCACCAATATTTCTTCTAGGTGACTTCAATTATGCTAACATCTCATGGTCATCGGAAGTGCCTGTGTTAAGCCCCTTTTCATCACAGGGTAGTGACTTTTTAAGTCTTTGTTCTACTTTTTCTTTTAGTCAACTCGTCACTAAACCCACCAGGTCACTGAATCGTAGTGCGAATACCTTAGACCTCATTTTAACTACATGTCCAGGCCAAGTGTCGTCGATATCTTATTTGCCCGGTCTAAGTGACCACTTATCACTAGCGTTTGAAATTAAATCTACCAAAGTTAAAAATAGCCATACCACAAAAACCATCCGCGATTACAGCAAAGCTAACTTCGAAGTAATCAATAGCAAAGTTAGCCGAGTTCCTAGGCGATTTTACGATTGATTTTTCAGACCGAAGCGTAAACACCAACTGGAACATGTTTAAAACAAAAGTCTATGAACTAATGGAAAAACACGTACCGAACCGTGACATCACCTCCGATGCTAACGCACCTTGGTATAATGGTTACTTGCGCAAATTATCCAACCGAAAGAAAAGATTATATCGTACGGCTAAACTAACTCCTTCAGAAGACCGTTGGGCAACATACAAAGAAGCTAACAGAACTTACGTTGCGGCACTAAAACAAGCTAAAAGTTACTTCATGCAGACCACATTGCCATCGATGCTCCGCGATAACCCAAAAAAATTCTGGCGCGTTATTAATCCTGCGTCAAAAACGTCAGTAACACTGACTGATTCTAGTGGAGTCTCTATCGCTGAGTCCGAATGTCCAACCATCCTTAACAATGTATTTTGCACCAACTTTGTCCTTTACAACGGTTCGTCTATACCTAATCCGCCCCTTCACAACTACTTATCCATGGATGACATTGTCATTGACAGCGATGGTATTTTAAAAAAATAATACAGTCCTTGAAGGTTTTCGCAAGTCCGGGTGTCGACCTTATTAATGCCAAATTTCTTAAAGGTACAAAGGCATACTCATCTCTGTTTTTGTTACTAATTTTTCAACAGTCCATTGATACAGGTGAAATTCCTGACGACTGGAGAATTGGGAAGGTGGTTCCAATCCATAAATCAAATAACAGCACTTCCCCATATAACTACCGCCCATTATCATTAACCAGTATCTCGTGCAAAATCTTGGAGCACATTCTTTACTCCGAAATTTTTCATTTCCTTGACTCAAACTCGTTTTTTTCGCACGCACAACATGGCTTCCGAAAAACACTCTCTTGTGAAACACAACTAATTGCATTTACTCATAAGCTTCATCTAATTCTTGACTGCCTCTCGTTCGCCGACTGTATCTTCTTGGATTTTTTCAAAGGCATTTGACAAGGTTTGCCACAAACTGCTTCTCTCAAAACTAGCGCAACTTAACCTCAGTCCGAAAATCCTAACATGGCTGGAACACTTCCTCTATAACCGATCTCAGTTTGTAACTTGTAATGATCATACTTCACTCAGTAGCTCAGTCGATTCAGGAGTGCCTGAAGGGTCGGTCTTAGGACCCCTTCTTTTTTTAATCTACATCAATGACTTACCTCAGCGCGTAACTTCTAACATTTATTTGTTTGCTGATGACTGTGTTGTGGTCCGTGAAATTACTAACGCCCAGGATGTAACTACCTTGCAAACTGGTCTTAGCGCCATTTCTGACTGGTGTAACGACTGGCTAATGACACTAAACAACAATAAATGCAAAGTCTTACGTGTATCCCGTACTGCGTCTAACCCACCTGCATACCAGCTTAACAACACCATCCTAGAGTCAGTAACGTCTTACCGCTACCTTGGAGTACACATAACATCAGATTTAACTTGGTCTCTTCATATAAACCATATAATTAACAACGCTAACAGAATGCTCGGATACGTACGACGCAATTTCTCTTCTGCCCCCCGCATCACTCAAACTGATTCTTTACAAAACCTTAATCCGCTCCAAACTTGAGTATGCTTCTGCTGTATGAGATCCGAGTACTGCCAAGCTAATCGATTCACTTGAACTTGTTCAAAATAACTTTACTCGATTCATTCTTCATAACTACAACCGAACTGCTAGTATCTCCTCCATGAAACTAACCCTCAGTCTGCCGTCACTTGCTTCACGCCGTTATATTTCTCGACTCTGCCTTTTTCAGAAAATTTACTTCCGTAACAGCCATCTGCATAATGAACTAATCGCTCCACCATCCTACCACATCGTTCGCATTGATCACTGCCACAAAGTTGGAATCATTTCCTGTCATACTGATCACTGTTATCATAGTTTTATTCCGCGCACATCACAGGATTGGAACCGCCTTCCCGGAAGCATCGCCGCCATTGAAGACCATCAACTGTTTAAAAAAACATTAGCTAACACTGTATAAGTAGGAGCCGAAGAACTTGTATTTTACTTATTGTTTGCTGCGTTTCTTGTTTGCTTTTACTTGTTTTTTTTACTCACTCCCCTCTGTAATGCCTTTGGCCTTGAGGGTATTAATAAATGAAAATGAAAATGAACTGATTTCGCTCCATTTCGTGCTTTTCTGTCTGTGCAAGGGGAGATAACAAGGTGTAGCCGAATAGCGCGAAATGCTGATAGGCTCAATGCTTAGTGCAGACATTGTACGCATGCTTTATGAAGAAATAAGTGGCGACAAGACATCGCCTGTAAGAAGGGTAGTGAAGGTGATAAAGAAACCACTGGAAAAGTCGTCAGATTATTTTATTCTTCCGACGGACGAACTCTTTACAGCGAAGACGATGCAGCTCTCCAGAAAAAAGGCGAGCCCGCTTCCAGTGCTTTTGTATATTTTTTTTATTGCGACAGCAAGAATTTGTACACTATAGTCGGTGACAACCTAAGAATAAAAAACCGGCAGATCCCACGCACTGCGGGAATCGATGTAATGCGAAGCAGCCATCAAGGAGCAAATCATGCTGTACATAATATGCATGTCATGATTTACATGCTAGGACCTCTCATTTATGTTCGTCATACAGTCACGTCGCACAATACCATTTTTGGTGTACGTCAAGCTAGCGAACTGGACGCAAGCGCACCATGAGCGTGGCATGTAAATAGCATTGTAGATGATATGCATGCCAAGATTTTCATGTTACCACCTGTCACTTATGTTCGCTCTACAGTCGCATCCCGCAATCCCAATTTTGGTGTATATCAAGCTAGCGAAACGGCCGTGAGCGCGCTATGAGCGCGGCATGCAAGTCATGTTGCACATGACTTGTCATGATTTCCCTATTACCACTTAACATTTATCTTCGTCATACAATCACGCCACTTAAAAGGACACTTTGCACATTCCAAAGTGTGTTCGGTGAAAGCTTGTGGCCATTCGACTGACTATGCCATGTGTATTTGTTTCTTTTTCTTTCTTTTTTTTTACACTCGCAGTGGGATGGCACACAAACGGAATGTATGCGTGTGTTCTTTTTTAATATTTTACCTCGAATCGCAGCGAGACGCGAGACCAAACTGCCTCCGTTTCGCATGCGTTCGTATTCTCCCGCTTTGCTCATCGTGCAAACGCCATCCGCGTTCTGGCGTTTAAATTGACGAACAATTTGTAAATTCTAAAGTGTGTTCCTCGAACGCCTGTGCCTACTGAGACGGGGTCGGTCAGAATGGAAGGCGATGTGCGCGTCTCCCTTCTTGTATGATTAGACACGCTGGGCACAGCGACGCAACGTGAGCAAAGCGCGAGTGCTGTAGACTCCAACACGACCGGCGTCCGTTAGCGCGCCCCGGCGCCCACCTGGCAGCGTGCCAGGGCATGGTCGGAGGGACGGACGGACGGACGGATGGACATGAGCATTGAGACATTAAATGCTTTCGCCTTAAAAATTTGGTGTATATCAAGCTAGCGAAACGGCCACGAGAGTGTCATGAGCGTGGCATGTAAGTCATGTTGCACATGACATGTCATGATTTCCATATTACCACCTGTCATTTATGCTCGTCATACCATCACGTCGCTGAATACCAAATTTGGTGTATATCAAGCTAGCGAAACGGCCACGGGAGTACCGTGAGCGTGGCATGCAAGTCATGTTGCACACGACATGTCATGATTTCCATATTACCACCTGTCATTTATGCTCTTCATACAATCACGTCGCTGAACACCAAATTTGGCGTACATCAAGCTAGCGAAACGGCCACGGGAGTACCGTGAGCGTGGCATGCAAGTCATGTTGCACATGACATGTCATGATTTCCATATGACCATCTGGCGTTTTGTTCGTCATGCAGTCACGTCGCGCAATACCAAATTTGATGTATATTGTCACGTCGCTTTAGAGGTCCAGGTACGGTTTATTGAACGTAGAGGTAGAGCGGCAGGGATCTTGCCAGACGCGTCGCTTGGGCGTGAACTCGAGAGCGGAAAGCGCGTGCACTTCTTTTGTGGTCTGTGCCTCCGCATATGCATGTCACCCACTACTGCAGGTGGCATTATTCCCTCCTCCGCGAAAAACAGCATCGCCTCGATGCTGCAAGGTAGGTGTAAGAAAAACGGGCAATCAAGCAGATTAGACGGCACGAAAGCATAAGAAGGAAGAAGTGCTAAGCGCATGGAGTCAGTGAAAGTTTAGGCGTATTAAAAAAACAGAAGTGAACGGCAGGAGAAATTATGAACGCGCAAAATAAGGGTTAACGCGCAAAATAAGGTTTCATGCGCACGACATGAACTATGTCGGAGCTCGGTCGCCTTCGTTGTGTTTGTCTTGACGACCCACTGTCCGGAACCACTTCGTAGTTCACGTCACTCACGCGGCGTAGCACTTTGTAAGGTCCGAAGTACCGGCTTAGCAACTTTTCCGAGAGGCCACGGCGACGAACAGGGGTCCATACCCAAACTTGGTCTCCTGGACTGTAGGGCACGTCTCGATGGCGGGTGTTGTAGCGTCGGGCATCTGCCTGTTGTTGCAGACCGATGTGCAGTCGCGCGAGCTGGCGAGCTTCCTCGCCAGGCGCGCGAGCTGGCGAGCTGGCAAGCTAGCGAAACAGCCGTCAGCGTGCCATGAGCGTGGCATGTAACTCATGTTGTACGTGACATGCAGGTCATGATTTTCATATTACCACTATCATTTGTGTTGGTCATGCAGAAATGTCTCATCGTACCAATTTTTGGATATATCAAGTTAAGAAAACGGCCTCAGGAGCACTATGGCCATGGCGTGTAAATCATACTTTTCATGACTAGTTATTCATGATTTTCATGATGTTACTAGTCATTCATGTTCGTCATACAGTCTTGTTATGCCATACCAATTTCGGTATAAATCCCATTAACGATACCACCAGGAGAGCACAAAGTCGTAGGCAGCTAGATAGATAGATAGATAGATAGATAGATAGATAGATAGATAGGTAGATAGATAGATAGATAGATAGATAGATAGATAGATAGATAGATAGATAGATAGATAGATAGATAGATAGATAGATACGCTCAATGTCGCCGAAGATCGCTCAGAAATGCTTCGCATTTAATAAATAAAGGCTTAGCCCACGACACCGCATTGCCCTTATTTTTTATGCTGCCGACGTGTTGCTACACCACGCTGCGGAAACGACAGAACGCGATAAAGCATTGCGATAAAGCGTTGCTGGCGCTTCGGTGCACGTCAAACACGGGAAATCACAAACTTCAACTGCATCGAATGTCGACCGGCGAGGATGATGCTGTGTACGTGTGGATAACATTTGCTTTTATTGCGATAGCAATTATATGGACACTTTCGGCTTGTTTTTGCCGTCGGCGTCCGCCGTCATTTGCCGTATATGTATATGTATATATATAACCAGCCCCGCCCGTCGTTCGTGAGCGTGAAAAGACGCAAGGGGGGGGGGGGTCCCTCGAGCGAGCTTCGATATTACGAGCGCGCGTTATCTCCCCTTCTCGGCGGCGGACTGCGGGGGGGGGGGGGGCGACCTTCGATTTTACGAGCGCGGGCGCGCGCGTTGTCTCCCCTTCTCGGCGGCCGACAGCGGGGGGTCGGTGTACCCTTCTACGTGCTGCGCTCTCAACGCGAAGAGAATTCTCTTAAACAAGCGTTTTCTAGAGTTGCGTGAGATCGAATCCAAAAAAGAGTTAGCTGCCAGCCTCACTTCGTATAACATTACAATTTTTTGCTATCGCATTCATTGCTTCACCCTTGCGGTGAAACTGTGACTTTTTAATTCGTTCGTCCTAACCATTACGTCATAGCAAAGGGCAGCTCTAGTTGGACGCGCATAACATAAACTGATAGTGATAGAGTTGACTTTTTATTGCGATAGCAATTATATGGACACTCGCGGCTGGTTTTCGCCGTCGGCGTCGCCGCCGCCGGTGTCCGCCGTCTTCGTCCGCCGCCGTCATTTGCCGTATATGTATATGTATATATATAACCGGCCCCGCCCGTCGTTCGTGAGCGTGAAAAGACGCGAGGGGGGGGTCCCTACGACCCCCCACCCCCCTCGCGAGCGTGGGGCGCGCGCGTTATCTCCCCTTCTCGGCGGCCGACGGCGGGGGCGACCATCGATTTTACGAGCGCGGGCGCGCGCGTTATCTCCCCTTCTCGGCGGCCGACAGCGGGGGGCCGGTGTACCCTTCTACGTGCTGCGCTCTCAACGCGAAGAGAATTCTCTTAAACAAGCGTTTTCTAGAGTTGCGTGAGATCGGATCCAAAAAGAGTTAGCTGCCAGCCTCATTTCGTATAACATTACAATTTTTTGCTATCGCATTCATTGCTTCACCCTTGCGGTGAAACTGTGACCTTTATTCTTAGCTTGTCACCGTCTATAGATAGGTTTTCACCGTCGCCGTGATCTTCCGCATAAAGTCCAAATCAATAACATTGCTCTGCGCATTGCATGTTCTACCCGCGAGTAAAAGCTCGCGAGCGCTGGGGAGGAACACGGCTGAAGGAGACATGAAAGAAGCTGACCATCTCCGTCACATTCGATAACATCCCTCGTGCGAGGCCTGCAGTCGATTGCACTTCAACCAGAAAGGAAACGCCCCGCCCGTCTTTCATTGGGCGAAAGAGCTGGAATGGACGCCGGGGGGAGGGGGGGGGGGTGGACTGCGTGGCAGAAGCAGTAACTGAACTTTGACTATAAGGACGCGGTCGCGAGCGCTGACATCAGCAAACGGCTTGTATACCTTTCTAGTTTGTCGTATGGATGGTCGCAGCATGACGCGGTGATCTCACCGCTTCATGCTGTGACCACCCATACGACAAACTGCACAAAAACCGCTTCTCTCCCGGGAGCGGCCGTTTTCCGGTACACCAGCGTTTTCTCGAGTTACGCGAGATCGGATCGAAAAAAGTTGCTATCGTATACACTGCTTAGCCCTTCCGGTGAAAGATATTTTCAAAATTCAAGCGACAAATTTTTTTTACCAGCCAACTTTCGAATCAAGACAGAGCAGAATAAAAGGTCAGTTTCGCCGCAAGGGTGAAGCAATGAATGCCACAGCAACACATTGGAATGTCACGCGAAGAACGGCAAGCAGATCGAAACGTGCAGCACACTGCTCAAGAACAAAGGGCGCACGGAAAGAACACACACAGGACGAGCGCAAACTAACGACGTTCACATCTCGACACTTAAGGAGCGGCTCAAACACAAAGGACGCACGAAACGTATGCACAGGTATACACAGGATGAGCGCGCACTAACAAGTGTCATAGTTGTTACTTCACTGGATTTGAACAGCACGCTTCTTTCGCAAATGGGGACTCTGCAGCAAGCGAAGTGACCTTCGTGCGCTCTAACTACAGCGCATTCTTTCCGGCGAAAACATAAGCGTACAAAGCTCCCATATCGCGAGATAAGCGCGCGCGCGCACGGGCGACCAGGCGCCGTAGGGCAAAGTACGCGTCAAACTTGCCAACCGTAGGGTAGTTACCCTACTTGTAGGGTATTTTCGGAATTTTTCGGGCAGCGTGGGGTAGTAGGGCGGTAATACGATTTTCTTATAAAACGTAGTGTAATTCAAACATTTTGCTTGTCACTGATCTGTGAAAAATGTAGGAGATCCGCGTGACATGTCCAAGGGTTAAGTTCCTGAAGAGATTCGAAAACTGGAGATTTCTTTGAGTAAAATTCGAATTGTCCTAATTCGCATGGCATCACCACAGGGCACAGACGAAAGATATGTCACACATCCTCTGCTAGCGTTGTTGTCTGTTCTCTTGGATGGTTTTTAAAGACGATAGTCTTTCGTGGGATACGTGAATGCAGAAATTTTTGTCTGTCTGTCTGTCTGTCTGTCTGTCTGTCTGTCTGTCTGTCTGTCTGTCTGTCTGTCTGTCTGTCACACGATTCAGCCACCCGGCCAAAGTTTAAGCACTTGTCGAAAGCCCAGCCATCTTGAACTGGTAGGTGCGTTCATACTTGTGAACATTGTCTATAAAAAAGCAAATATTACGCACATCTGAGACGCAACATCAATACGTAAGTATTAGGTGGTGTGTTCCCTTATTAGAAACTACGTAGATACGTAATTCTACAGAGCCTAGTGTTTCTTAGGCTGCGCTGAAAATGCGACGCTATGCACGAAAAAGCCCTCTTCCGACAATATGGTGCTGTCACCTGGCAGTGGCCTGGTGTGAGGAAAGGACACCGAACGCATGTGTGTTAGGCGTGATGGTGTGATATGGGACTGGGCGTGATATGGGATTGGCGTGATATGGGACTTGGAAGTGTCAACAGAGTGACAAACCTAAACTGAAGAAGACGAACGGAGGGCAGGCGGCACGGAGGCGGCAAGAAAAACAAGAAAAGAAGAGGAGGAAAAAGAAGGAACGGGGTGCCGTGGAACGTGCGGGTCGCTCGCGGGTGGAAGCGGCGAGGACAGCCGAAGACGAGCTTCTGCCCCGGCGTTGCAGAGACGGGCGTTGGACAGGACGTGCCTGTCCAGGATCCAGTCCCGGTGGACCTGGCCAAGGTCCTGTTCCGGTGGCCCCTCCAAGGTCCGAGGACGAGGCCTGGTGAGCGGCTCCTGCCAGGGTGCAGTAGCCGAGGCTGGGCTCGTGGACGAGGCCTACCGGGTGCGGTCCTCGTGTAGCGGTCTCATCCTGCTGGGTTGGCCGCGACGTCCGTCTCAACGGCGCTGGACATGGTAGCGCATCCGTGTGCAGTCAACCGTGCCTGCCGTGCCGCCTCTACCCTCACGCACGTCGACGAGCACATGCTGGAACCCAACTGTGAGACGTCGGTTTTCTACCGGGAACGATTCGCGATAGGCAGTGTCGCGTGGGATTAGTTGGGACTACTCCGCTCATGTACTGATCGAGGATCGCTGTTTGTGTAGTTTTTTTTTCCCCTATCGTTTTTTCCCCTTTAGCGTGCAACATAAAGTGTTTTCTATCGTCTACGCGATGCGTATGAATCCTTTCTCGTCCGACCACCACAGACATAGTGACGAACGTCCTTAAACATTACAATTTCTGGCGTCCGCGAGACAGGACTAAGCTCTCGCATTACATCTGAGAGCCTCACGTTGTTTGTGTGTGGCAGACGAGAATGGACGAGAAGAGAAAGCTAGTTGAGCTAGGGAAGGAAATGGGGCTGAGTGGAGAGGCATTGTTGGCATGGGTGAGCGCTGAGGAAAAAGAAATGAGGGATCAGAGAGCGAAAGATCGAGAGGAGGCACGCCTAGCAGCACAGGCGGATCATGAGCGTGAGATAGCTCGCATGGAGGCTGAAAGGCTCCTCCTCGAGGAGCGACGTCGTGTCGCAGGGGTGCAGCGTCCGAACACGAGTTCTGCGGGCGATAGTATGGGTGGTGGTCAGAGTTTCCGCAGCCCACACAAAATGATTCCGCCCTATAATGAGGGCAGGGATGAACTGGATGCGTACATCCAGAGATTCGAGAGGGTTGCCACGAGCCAAGGCTGGCCAACCGACAAGTGGGCCCTGTCGCTGAGCTTGTGCCTAACGGGGGAAGCCTTGACCGTGGTAGGACGGATGTCTGCAGAAGACTCTACGGACTACGCAAAGCTGAAGCAGACGCTCCTCCAGCGGTTCCCATACACCGAGGAGGGATACCGCACGAAGTTGAGGGATGCCCGGCCCGAGAATGCTGAAACAGGTCGACAGTTCGCGGGGCGTCTCTGTGGATACTTCGACCACTGGCAAGAGCTGGCGAAGACTCCCAAAACTTATGAGGCACTGCGAGACAAGATGGTGTCCGAGCAATTCCTGAGGCGGTGCGACGAGAGGTTGGCGGTCTTCCTGAAGGAGCGAGGATGCAATAACCTGGACACGTTGGCGACGACGGCAGATCAATATTTGGAAGCCCAGGGAATCGTGAATCTCGCTAGAGGAAAGGAAGAAAAGGGGAAACCGATGGCTGCCGCTAAAGTTGACACCGCAAGCGAAAACAAAGGAAAACCGCTTTGTTTTCTGTGCAACAAGCCGGGTCATCGAGCTTCCGATTGCTGGACGAAGTCTCGAGCGCCAAAGTCGACGTCGTGCTGGATCTGTAAGAAGACAGGGCACAAACCCGATAGTTGTCCATCGAACTCGGGAAAACGTAGAGAAGCTTCATGTTCCGTCTTGGGATACCAGGAAGCGCAGCATGAAAAATCAGTGGAAGGTGGGTCTGACAAGACAGATCACAACCACAGTCATGAAACGTGCGATGGGACCCAAAGCAACGCAACTTGCGACAACGGATCGAAACCGATGCCAACAGTACTGGGCTATCTGGAAGGAAAGCTGGTCACTGTATTACGGGATACCGGTTGCAACACGGTAGTGGTGAAACGGTCACTCGTTCCTGACCGCAATTTGACTGGTAGCACCCGTACCATTCGTTTATTGGACCGGTCTGCCAAAGACTTGCCAGAAGCCAAGGTGTACATTGATTCACCGCTTTTCAAGGGTCAGGTGCTTGCTGTGTGTATGGAGAACCCGTTGTATGAAGTTGTGCTTGGCAACATTGCAGGTGTACTATCAGATCCACACCAAGCCGCGAAGCCAGCACGACGACCAAAACTCTCACGGATTCACCATGATCCAGTTGGCCCGGAGCAAGAACCCAAAGGCGCAACCTCATCAAATAGAGGACGGCAAGATGACGTGTCCGCGGCTGCAGGAAAAGAAAGAAAACAGCCCAGAGAACTGATTGTTCCTCGGATCCAGCCCCTGGATATCAGCCGGGAAGAGCTAGAGATTTTACAGCACACAGACCCTACGCTGGAAACCTGCTTCGCGGCCCTGGGGAAGAAAATTATATCCAAGAAGTCAGCGGTCACTGAGTTTGTGCTGATACGCGACATTCTTTTCCGGCGCCACCACACGGCAGAACGGCGAGACTTAGAGCAACTTGTAGTTCCCAAGGATCTTCGGAGCACCGTGACGAAGATGGCTTATGAAGGCCTTCTGTCTGGTCACCAGGGGCAACGAAGAACAAAGGACCGTGTCGTTTCGGAGTTTTACTGGCCAGGTGTACAGGCTGATGTCATACGGTTCGTGAAGTCGTGCGACATATGTCAGAGGACCGTGCCGAAACACCTCGTCGGACGAGTCCCATTGGGAAACATGCCCATCATAGACACACCCTTTCAGCGGGTCGCCATCGATATTATTGGCCCCCCTGTCACCAACGTCATCCAAGGGCAACAAGTATGTCTTAACGATGGTAGATTTCGCTACGCGTTACCCGGATGCCGTAGCACTACCGAGCATCGAAACGGAGCGCATAGCAGAAGCTCTTGTAGAGATGTTCTCTCATGTGGGAGTGCCACGGGAGATAGTGAGCGACCGTGGAAAGTCGTTCACCTCGAGTCTCATGCAGGAACTCGGTCGTCTACTTTCATTTCGCCAGCTACCCACAACACCTTATCACCCTATGGCGAACGGACTTGTCGAGAGATTTAATGGCACTCTCAAACAAATGGTTCGTCGCATGTGTCGGGAACGGCCTCAGCAATGGGACAGATACTTGGCTCCCCTGCTCTTCGCCTACCGTGAGGTTCCTCAAACAAGCCTTGGATTCGCGCCGTTCGATCTCCTATACGGTAGATTTGTACGCGGGCCAATGTCGATTCTTAAGGAACTGTGGACAGGGGCCAACATCGATCCCGATACGAAAACAACATACCAGTATGTTGTAGATCTCCAGGAGCGACTGCAAGACACCTGCAAGGTCGCACATGAAGAACTCCTCAAGGCAAAAATGACACAGAAGAAGTATTACGATAGGAGAGCAAGAGTTCGATAGCTGTCGCCCGGAGACAAGGTATTGCTGTTGCTACCATCAGACAAAAATAAGTTGATTTTGACATGGAAGGGACCCTTCACGGTGCTTGAAAAACGCAGCGAATACGACTACGAGATAGATCTCGGAGCTCGGAGAAGCCTATTTCACATCAACCTTCTCAAGAAATACGAGGAAAGAGAGCCCGAGAATGAAGCACAACACGCTGCCGTTACTGTGCAGTCAGACAGTGCTGACGAACGAGAAATTCCCTTCGTTGCGCTGCACCAACGGGAAACATACAAAAATGTCCTAGTAGCGACTAACTCGAACAAGTCGAACGAATCGACAACATAGGTGCCGACTACCTCAGCCGCATTTGACTTCTTCGCCGTTAGCATTCAGTGGCGATACAATTTTTTTTTCTTTATATTAAGCCACCTTCCAACTAACGGACTGAACTGTAAATATTTTTTTCTTATATTTGTTGTTTTTGTGTAGCCCACCTCGTCGTCTTGTGAAAAGTTGTTTTTCCCCTAAACAACTTTCTTGAGCAGGGGGATATTGTGAGGAAAGGACACCGAACGCATGTGTGTTAGGCGTGATGGTGTGATATGGGACTGGCCGTGATATGGGATTGGCGTGATATGGGACTTGGAAGTGTCAACAGAGTGACAAACCGAAACTGAAGAAGACGAACGGAGGGCAGGCGGCACGGAGGCGGCAAGAAAAACAAGAAAAGAAGAGGAGGAAAAAGAAGGAACGGGGTGCCGTGGAACGTGCGGGTCGCTCGCGGGTGGAAGCGGCGAGGACAGCCGAAGACGAGCTTCTGCCCCGGCGTTCCAGAGACGGGCGTTGGACAGGACGTGCCTGTCCAGGATCCAGTCCCGGTGGACCTGGCCAAGGTCCTGTTCCGGTGGCCCCTCCAAGGTCCGAGGACGAGGCCTGGTGAGCGGCTCCTGCCAGGGTGCAGTAGCCGAGGCTGGGCTCGTGGACGAGGCCTACCGGGTGCGGTCCTCGTGGGTCCTGGCCTGACCCTGGTCCTCGGGAGTAGCGGTCTCATCCTGCTGGGTTGGCCGCGACGTCCGTCTCAACGGCGCTGGACATGGTAGCGCATCCGTGTGCAGTCAACCGTGCCTGCCGTGCCGCCTCTACCCTCACGCACGTCGACGAGCACATGCTGGAACCCAACTGTGAGACGTCGGTTTTCTACCGGGAACGATTCGCGATAGGCAGTGTCGCGTGGGATTAGTTGGGACTACTCCGCTCATGTACTGATCGAGGATCGCTGTGTGTGTAGTTTTTTTTCCTTTAGCGTGCAACATAAAGTGTTTTCTATCGTCTACGCGATGCGTATGAATCCTTTCTCGTCCGACCACCACAGACATAGTGACGAACGTCCTTAAACATTACACCTGGATTCTGCACAAGCTCATGTTTCCCGACGCCACTGCCAGATGGCTCCCATGTGGTACGGCTGGCAGAAGACTATCGCCTTTCGACGACATTTGCCGCGAAGCACGCAGATACGCGCCCAATATTTTTCTCTCTCTGTCGTCTCCTATTCGTTCGTTGCATGGAGGCGTTTCTAAATTTTGCGATGGTGGTCGGCTTCACTTATTAAGGTGAAAACCTTAGATGCCTCATCAAACACGAAAACTGATTGTTGGCGTCAACGCGAGTGTTGTAAAAAATCATCATGGTATCCAAGAGAACAGACGTTTGGGCTGGTTGGTTTGTAACGTTCATTGAAGCCATAGCGCTAAACAGACAGGGACCACAGAAAGAAGACGGCGCACGTCCCGTTTTCTTTCTGTGGTCCCTGTCTGTTTAGCGCTATGGCTTCAATGAACATCATCATGGTATAACGACGTCGCCTCATGACGTCATCGTGACATCACATATTGCCAGAATTTTTGATGGCATCACGAAGTCACTGTGACGTCAGTGTGACATCCCAATATGGCGCCGAATCATGACGTAATCGCATGTCATCCTCGCATGGGCGATGCAGGAGGCACGGGAGGTGCTGACAGCTTGCGATGCTTCCGATCACGGAGGTAATGCAAAAGCACGCTAGGTGCAGAAATCTTTCGAGTCGATCAATACAATCGACTCAGAAGAAGAAAAAAGAAATCCGTTTACGCCTTCCAGCCATTTTATGTGAATATGCATGAGGGACCATGCGAGTTTTTTTCGATGACAGTGGATGGATGGATGAAGTTTAGTCGCTTTTATTACGAGGCTGTGACTTGCGCTCCGTCAAACTCAAGATTGTGCTATTATTATTATTATTATTATTATTATTATTATTATTATTATTATTATTATTATTATTATTATTATTATTATTATTATCATTATTATTATTATTATTATTATATTACAGCGTGATCTTCTCCAGCTGAATTAATGTCCTCTTCTAAAAAAACCTTATTCCCAACAAACCTTTCTGTGCTTCATCGCAGATTCGCCTTAGTTTCACTGCTTTTTATTTGCTTTCTGCCTACTTTTCCGCCACAAAATCCCGCAGTAGTCATTTACTTTGTTCTATCGCCGACCTGTTTACCATTCCAATATTGTCCCTAAAAACCCAAGGCTTCATGTAGGTTAGCGCCCTAAGATACACCCGAGTGTATAATTGCACATTCCAGACGAAATTTATTTTTTCGTTATCTCGATGTATAATTACGCGTTCTCAGACAACCCGACATCCCTTCAAACAGCAAAGCGCTTCCCCTTGAATTATCCCAAAATGCATCCTTGCTTATTGCTTATTTCGTCTTTACCCTTGCTCTACGTAGCTATGCAGAGATAGTTTTATTGCTTCTGCGTCTATGTTTCGCTTAGCGTTCCTTGTTTCCATGTCGCTTACACTGCCAGGCAGACATATACTTGCTGATTAGTGTTCTATCTTTTTCTCCACTTTGAGTCAACGCTCTTCCCATACAAATACTGGAGCGCTTTTTCCTCCCATTTGCTATCTTTCATGTTCCTTAGCCTCTCTTCGAAACTAATTCGCCAACCACTGAAGTCTCCACAAACTCCAGCATCACCATACGTCTACACGTCGCACAGTGTAGTCTGTACGTTATCATTGTTGCACGGTGGTATTTGGAGGTGTAGGGTAAAACCTAGGGTAATGAAAGTTGTTGTGTAGCGTACAGTAGGGTAACTTTCACCTTCGGATAGGGTATTTTCCAAAAATTGGTTCGCAACTCTGGTACACGTTAACATACGAGCCCACGCAAAGCGATGAGAGGGGCGCCCAGACCCAGAGCGCCTTTCGCGCCATCTCGCTGATAATGCAGAGAACACGCTGACATTCCTCGCGCGCCCCCCCCCCCCCCCTAAAATTGGCGTACCGCCAGCGGTAAATGGTGTATATGAATGGCTCGCCGTTACTACGTTGAAGGACGTTCGATTTCGTGGCTGAGCGGTTAACGCCGCGCGTTGCGGAGCGAGAGGTCGCCCGTTCGATTCCACGGGTCGGAAAAAGTTTTTCTGAAGTATATTTCTTTGTGGCTTTATATATATACATATATATATATATATGTATGTATATATATATAGATAGGGTCTGTCCAAAAGTTCCCGGAATTCTTCGGGTAAATGTGCAGCGCGGCACAGACAAAAGACAAGAAACGGAAGACACGAGCGCTGACTCAATTCGGAAAAAGTTTCGTCCGTTTCTTGTCTGTGCCGCGCTGCACGTTTACCCGAAAATGTTAATATATTAACTCGCCCAGATCGCCGCATTATTTCCCGGAATTCTTTTGGCAGTCGGCAGCGCCGCCTGGCGGGGCGGCGCTTCTGGTGCGGAACTCAGTGGGGGCACTGCGCTGGATCAAAGCGCACACGGTGCGGCCTGTTGCGTGGAGCCGCCGAGGGAGGGAGAACGTTGTTGACAGTTCCGGCCGCATCTTTCGAGGGGCGCGCTAGCAGTGGGGCACCTAGGGTTCCTAAAGTCCCTAGATAAACTAAAGTAGCGCCAACCGCGCCCCTTCGCCTCTGCCTCCTCTCCCAGAAGCTGCATCAGCGCCTGTATGGTGTCCGCCAGGAAACTGCTGAAAGCATGGCGTAAGGCATACCCCTCAGAAGCATACCCTCTCCCGGCGCGCGGGAGAGGGTATGCGCAGAGGACGGACAAGATGGCGCTTGCACTACCAAGCATAGGGGAGAGGAGGAGCCTGCACATTGACACGTATGGCGCTACTTTAGTTATTCTAGGGACTTTAAGGGTTCCTCGAAGCGCGCGCTCCCCTCCGCCGCCGTGGAAGGTGGAGACAACAGCGTCGTCGGCTACGGCGTCCGCCATTACGATGCCCTCTCCGCAGGCCACCTATAGCCACGATAGGCAGCCAACGGGCGTCGCGCGGCTGCATGCAGAGTTCGTTGTGTCAAAACGAGTGGTACTCAAACAACATGACAAAAATACTAAGTTTTCCCATCGGGAGTGTGAAGGTGTCAGATTTGTGTTCTGTAATCTTTATTTTTAAAGTGACATTAGCAGCTGGAGTTGCTCGCAGCAGAAAACTAGCGTCCACACAAGCCGCGTTAACACCTTCAGTTAGCATCTTCTTGGGCTAGTCGGTAACTATTTATATTGGTTAAAGATGCGAAACACGCGCACCCAAGTCCGATCGCCCTTCATTGTGTCTGTGTTTTGTGCCTTCCACAAAAGTGTAAAAACAGTTTGCTTGCCGGTCGAAAAAAAAAAAACACGTGCTGTCACGACAAAAGAAAAACTGTGATTGCACACCATATTTTCAGATCTTGTTTTCGAATTATTCATCAGCTACCACATTTACGGACCACACCCTGCAACGCACATTATTCTGAATTTTGTTTTCATCTCATTTACCTTACTGTAAATAGCAGATGGGCAAAACAAATTGTTGAATACATATCATACTGTTTGGGGCTCTACATGCGGCTTTTATGGCATTAAATCATGAAATTTATGGCATTAAATCAGGCACACATGCATGCGCACACGCAATCACACGCACGCCTAAACACGCACACGCGGAGAAACACACACACACACACATGCTCGCACACCCACACATGCACGCACAATCATGCGTTCATGCGCACAAACACTCACGTACACGCACACACAGACACACGTGCAAACACATACAGGTACGCAGATATGCACACGCACACGCATGCGCACATACGCACACACATACGAACACACACACGCATGCGTGCACACACACACGTACACGCACAGACACGCACGCACACGCCTGCGCACACACAAACACGCGCACACATAAGTACGCCCACACACGCACGCACACGCATGCACACACACGTACACGCACGCATACACACACTCACCGACATGCATGCGCACACACGTAGACACACGGGCACGCGCACACACACGCACACACACACTGATGCGCACACAAGGACGCGCACACACACGCACGTACAGTCATGCGTACATGCGCACAAACACGCACGTACACGCACATACACGCAAACACACACGCACACGCACATACACCGTCACCGTTCGGCAATACGCGTCCGGGAACCAGTTGACAAACGCCAAGGCGTTGTTTCTGGACCTACAATGCGAGAACAGTGAGTGCCCCGAAAGTATTCTTTCGGCAACGTATACGTTGCGGAGAGTTACGTCGAGCGAGAAGGCCAGCGTAAGCGCGGCGAGTTATAACTCTCCAAATGCTGAAATGGCATAACTTAGGCTGCACAAACACGAACAGTCCGTGGCATGCCACTTGTCGCACTGGATCTTTACCAGCCACAGGAGTCGCCTTCTCGGATCTTTCGGAAATCTGAACGTCTAATAGCCATTTCGAGAGTGGTTTGTGCACTGTGGCACGCAACACCCGGGCATTTTGTCGGAGAAAACGCCGCGCACCTGCCTCACTCAACCAGCCGCGACGAGGCGGGAGGAGCCCAATGGCGGCCGCCGATCGGAAGGCGGCATTCAGCCCCTCAAAAAATGGCTCCACCCTCCGAGGGGGGCGCGCGCATCGAGGAACCCTAGGGGGGACCTCAGAGGGACCTTCCGACGAGGCGCGCTGTTGGGAGCGCGCCTTTCTTTTTGTTTTTACACCGCGGAGTGAGGTTACGGGCTTGTAACAACGATAGTCGCGCGCCTTTCTATCTCTCTCTTTTTAACAGCGGAGTGAAGTTACGGGCTTGTAACAACGATAGTCGTATTGAATCTGATCTGTTGTGCCTCCTACAAGCTGAAACGTAGGTCATCTGTGTAGTTAAAGCGGCAGCATGCCGCAGAACTGCTCCGTTCCACTGTGCACGTCTAATGCAAAGAAAAATCCCGATTTGTGAGTGAAGTGGTGAAACGTCGTTTCTTTAAAAGGTTTTATTTGGTCGGTGTTTGCTTTTTCGATGCGAAGGATCTTATGCTCGGGGCTCTGTCCGTCCCTCCCGTGTCCCGCGTCCCCCGTCCGGCCACTTTCATGAAGTAGGGAAGCACCCATTATGCGAACCAGAACACTGTAGTAATATGAAGGCCGTCAACCCTAACACAGTCATCAGAGTCATGGCCGAGAGCACAGAGAGGCTGCTTAGCAATGGCTAGGCAGGTGGTGTATGTCGCCCAGGTTGACCCCATTCCTTAATCTTGCTTGCATGTGTTTGGAGGGGGCTTAGTCCGTCCCTCCTTCCAGCGTCCCACACCGCCTCAGCGCATGCGCGTCCCCTCCCCCCTCTCTCTCCTACGCTCACCCCCTTTCTCTCCTCTAGGAATCCTCTACTCTACGGAGCGGCCCCGCATCCCACGCCCCCCCACAGCGCATGCGCGTCGCCTCCCCTATGCTCTCATACGCTCACCCCTTTCCTCTAGTCTAGGAATATTGTACTCCACGGAGCGGCTCCCACATCCCCACAGCGCATGCGCGTCCTCTCCCCCCTCTCTCCTCTAAGAATCCTCTACTCTACGGAGCGGCTCCCGCGTCCCACACTCCCACAGCGCATGAACGTCCCCTCCCCCCTCTCTCTCCTCTCCTACGGTCCCCTCCGTCCTTTCCTCTAGGAATCCTCTACGGAGCGGCGCGCACGACAGGTGGTGTGACAGCTGCATACTCCGCTGGGGGGCGCCACGGTAGTTCCGCGGTATGAAAATGACGGAGCGCGCGCGCCTCATTCTCTCTCCTGTGCAGCGCCGCGATGAGCGCCCGGACCACTGCCGTGAAATCAGAGCGACGACGTTCCTCCCGCTCAAGCTAATGATCTCCCCGCTGCTTCGCATCCACACATGGTTCCCTTTAGCGGGAAATGGGGAATTTTTTATTATTCATCATGTTTCGTCCTGACCAGACGGGTTTCCGTCGAACTCTCGATTTCAAGCACATTGAAGTTCGGAGAAGTGGAAATCTGTGTAAACTTCTTCACTCAGCCCTGCTCCCATATTTTGCAACGTGCCCTGCACTACGGTGTGGTTAGGGCAACCCTCAGCACATGAACCACATCTGTGATGTTTTAGATGCGAAACATCTTATGCTCGGGGCTATGTCCGTCCGTCCCGCGTCCGGCCACTTTCATGAAATAGGGAAGCACTCACTATGCGAACCAGAACACTGTAGTACAATATAAGGCCGTCAACCACCACTACAGTCACCAGAGTCATGGCCGAGAGCACAGGGAGGCTGATTAGCAATGGCTAGGCAGGTGGTGTGTGTCGCCCAGGTTGACTCCATTCCTCGATCTTGCTTGCATGTGTTTAGGGGTGTAGGGGGGCTTAGTCCTTCCCGCGCCCCACACCACCACAGCGCATGCGCGTCTTCTCTCTATCTCTCTCTCTTCTCCTACGCTCACCATCTCCCCTAGGAAAACTCTACGGAGGGACGCCCGCGTTCTACACCACCACAGCACATGCGCGTCCCCTCCCCCCTTTCTCTGCTCTCCTAAGCTCACCCTCTTTCTCTCATCTAGGAATCCTCTACCCCACGGAGGGGCCCCCCGCGTCCCACACCCCGACAGCGGATGCGCGTCCCCTCCCCCTATCTCCTACGCTCACCATCTTCCTCTACTCTACGCAGCCGCTCCCGCGTCCCACAGCGCATACGCGTCCCCTCTCTCTCTCCTCTAGGAATTCTCTACGGAGCGGCGCGCGACAGGTGGTGCGACAGCTACATACTCCGCTGGGGGGCACACGGTAGTTCCGCGGTATAAAAATGACGGGCCGCGATAAGCGCCCCGCTCAAGCTAACCATCTCCCAGCTGCTTCGCATCCACACATGGTTCCCTTTAGCGGGAGATGGGGAAGTTTTTTCTGAAACGGCTGTTTCGATAACTGCTAGCCAACTGGACAGGGAACGCCAATGCAACAGTGCAGCGTCTCGTAAGGCTGGCACACAAGCACTTCTCCAGAAAGGTGCTGCGACTTTGAGGCCATGACGGCATGTCACCAACTGCAATGTTTTATTTATTTTTCAATGCAAAATTACTCTGCTGAGTAAGAGAACACATCCGTACTGCTGGTCCAGCGAGTCGAGATTTTTGCTTGATAAAGATATGATTCATTTAACGCAGAGAACCTTGTATTTTCATTTTTTTTCCATGCACGTTGTGCTAAAATAGTACAAAAACAGTTTTGCAATTCAGATTGCTGAAAACATTGTGCAATATTCAAATAGCCCGAAAGCCCGCGATATCACGTTTAGGAGATTTATTTATAAAAGTACTTAAAACACATGTATTAATCCTGTGCCACAAGGAGTGCGTTGTGGTGCTGCAGCTGTTACGGTGCTCGGCTACTGATTCGAAGGTCGCGGCTTCTATCCCGGCCGCGGCGGTTGCATTTCGATGGAGGCGAAATGCTAGAGGCCAGTGTACTGTGCGAAGTCAGTGTTCGTTAAAGAATACCAGATGTTCGAAATTTCCGGAGCCCTCCACTAGGGCGTCCCGTATATTCACATCGTGGTTTTGGGACGTAAAACCCCAGATATTATTAATATGACGCGAAGACGGTACAGGCTTTTTCATTACCGCTTTATACTATTAGGGGCAAAGCTCCTTATGACCTAGCCTTGTCGTCTGTTGTGGTCACGGTATAGAACACTTGCTATATAGTAGAAATTTGTATAAGAAACAGAAAAAGGTTTTACAAGAGACTTCAACGTAGACATCGGCTAATTATAAGGGACGAGATCGCTGTTCCAGGCGAAAATAACCTATCCAGAAGAGTATTTATGAGTTTATGTCTACTAAAATGTGCCTAGATGTCGAGGCTTCTCAAGGGAACCTATAACACTAAGGCACACGTCGAGCATTATATGTCCCAACAAATTACCCATATTAAAATGGTATCTTGCTACCTGTAAGATGGCGGGTTCTTAGATTCACTTTCGAGGCATATCCTTCGCTCCAGCAATTTTCTAAATCCTCTTTGAATTGCCTAAGACGACTGGAAGGCAACATAAATTAACATTTCTATATACGATTTATATAACTCAATTTACATGATATGAGGCAACGGTCGGGTAACGTACGGTTACTCACCGATACGATACCCAGAGCTTCGCCTACTCGTCATGATTCACTTCGTGGAGATGCGTGGATTTTTTTTAAGCATGTGGTCAAAGTTGGCTGTCGACGAGACGGGCATGTGTAGTCAAAACAGTTCCTTATCTCCGTATGAAAGGGAAAGCATTTGCATCGGAGAAAAGGTCCTGTAGTGGTATAAAAGAATGCACTAGCTGAGTGGACACCAAACTCGACGAGTCCGCTTGCAGCGCTGCGAAGCAGACACAACGAGCGTGCGAGCGCCAGACACGCACCGTTTCCCCGGCGCAAACTGTGATTGACCGGTGGCGCTGCGGCTGCAGTAAAACGAACGAGGCCTCTCCCGCTGTTTTCGGCGCACGCAGCAGGCTGCACCTCGTGCGCTTTGATCCAGCGGCCGTGGTGGGGGATACAGGCTTCAAAATGAGTCCGGTTTCTTTGCCTGCGGCCAGTTGACTGCAGCCTCATCGTCAAAAAAAAAAAAATGGACGAGCTTTTGGAGCAGTGTCATGCAATGAAGTTTGGTGTGAAACTGGAACAAAAAACAGGGCAGAGATGCTCGCAACGCTTCAGAAAGCCTATGGTAACGGCGCGATGAAACAAAGCGGTAGTTTTATGTGGAACAGGAGGTTCTGGGAAAGTCTGGAGTATCAACAACGACGACTGCTCCGGACATCCACCGAAATCACAGACGGACGACTCGGTGCAGAAAGTGGGTCAAGTATCGGATAAAGACCGGCGACTGTGTTCAGATGCTCGCGGTGGAGTGTGGAATACCCAAAACAATCGTTCATCGTGTTTTCACGAAGGATCTACCCTACCAGCAGTGGCCGATGGCCGATGATTGGACACATATTGGATTCCCATCGGCTTCCGTTATCATTGGCCAACGCCCTGACAGCGTGGTAGAAAAGGGCATGGCCTACAAGCAAAACATGGGCAAGATGGTAGCGAAAGCGGCAAATCTGTTCTTGAAGTGTGCGTTTCCCTTAGTTGTTGGCCCTTCTCACTTATAATAACGAAACAAAAGGTTTGACAAATATCTGCGATATTTAACATGGAGGCCAAAGGCTTTCCTGTCACATACCATGGTTGCTGGCCAATGTTCTCGGAATTTGCTTGGCCATCAAGCATACTCACTTCTGTGTATTATACTATTCCATGGGAATTCGTGGCGCACGAACACGTACAAACCGTTAAAAAAAATGAGGCGGAAGAGCGGATGTGTCCGTTTCTTTGGTACAATTTCTCATGAATTCGTACAACCAGCTACCGAATAGCCACGGACGATCGTTTTTTTCTGTCATTAATTCAGTTCGCACTGGTTGCTCTACGGAATACTTCACTTTTTTTCTTTTCATCCAAAAGACCAGAACTACACTAGCACGCGCTCAGTGACGCGTTTAAATTTCACACCTTTTCCCGCGCGCGGCGCAGTTTGACCTGTGCACAGCCCTAGTGCGCTAAAAAAAAAATAGTTCACCAAGGCATCCAAACAGGAAATTTTCGAGAACTCCCAAAACTGCAGCGGCTCTTAAGCGCTTGTGTATTAGTACAAAAGTCATCAAAAATATTGCAGTTCATGTGGCTTTAAGCATGTACTCGCACGCACCGCATACACGCTCTCTTCCAGCGCGTGTATCACTGCGCGCCGTCTTCGCACCTTGTTCGCACGTTGGAGGTGTGCTCTGGCCATGCAGCGATGAGCTTCTTATTCAAGTTGAAATAGAAGTTCAGTAAATTTCAGTAGTCTCTCTATTTGCCTTGTTCCCTCAATGCTATATACGATTTGATAATGAAGTTCACAGAGGCGAAAAAAAGCGGATGTTTCAAGGAGCGGGCACTGCGTAAATAGCGGCAGTAGCTGCTTAGTCCTAGTGGTCCTATCTCCTCTCAGTTTGTGTGATCGCACATGCCGTAGTTTTCTCATGCTACCAGCGAAAAGCAGACATGCGAAACGTTCTTAGGTACTGTGTCCGGGCACCGATTCAATTCGCCTTAGTTTTTCGTGAGCGATATATTTATTTCGGGGAAAACTATTCGCGATGTGAAATCAACTGAACGGACGTCGTTGCACGGTCCGAAATACAGTTGGCGAGCCGCCGGCTGTGGACGCTGATGACGCTTAGGCAGACCGTAGCTGCTACCTCGCGGTGGATACGAGGTTCCATTTGTGTTTGTACGAAAGCGCAATAGACTTAGTATGCAGTATGACCATGCCTTCGCATATTTTCGCAAAGGACGGCGACCAGATCGGATGATTGACCGCACTAGACAAGTGTTATAAGTCTGTACTTGCAGTGAAATGCGTACGCTACATCGATGCCAGTGGTACGGAACCTACATTTATTGAGGAGGCTATGCCCTGTAACTCGTAGCAGCGAGTGGCGCGTGGCCGGCGTGCGCGGCGATTTTCCGTTCGCTTCTGGAGGAGTCCGCTGACGCGCCGTGCGATCTAGGGTCGATGCCGGCGCTTTATTAACTAATTAGAAATTATAAACTTGTGCATGCGGTCATATTTCCAAGGTGAAATAGATGTGAAGGCTTGTGCAGCCGAATGCAAGGAAGTCATGGGATCATCTGCCTTCCAAATTCAACCGGGCATGTATTTTTTTTCATTTACGTACGCAATTGATAGGGTTCTCGCATGAATATGCAAGCTAATGCAGTAATAAACTTGTAGTTGAAAAAGGAAAACAAATGTATCATGCTGTCCAATCAACTGTTGTTTTTCTCCCGTCTGTGCAGCTGCTGTCATCCTCATGATCATGCATAACCAATTAGCCTTCCGACCGCTGTGTGTTTTGTTGAAAATTGGTGAAAGCAAGTGCTTAATAGATAACTTTTCTAAAAAGGGAAGCTCATGATTTTTTGTCTCATTGTATTTCAGAGGGGAAGGACGTACCCTGTTCAACACAACTGGCGCAGTTGTTTCGGGCGTAAGAAAAAGGTGGCTCATGTTCGCTTCAGATCAAGAAGGCGCACCTATGCAAAGAAGGCATGCCACTATGATGGAGGACCCCAACAGAAGCCCAAGCAACACTTCATAATCGCAAGAGTTCAGGAAAGAATAGAAAAATGGCATATTGCCTTGTATATATTCAGTGTAAAATAAACCTGAAGCACCAGAAATATTTGCCTTGTGACTTATTTGGGAAGTGTGGGGGGGGGGGGGGGGGGTCTACAAAAAAGTAGCCGGGCATCAAATTCTAGCCAAGACAAAAAAATAAAATTAATGAGCCAGGAATTGCATTGGCCAAAATGCTTGGCTCCCATATCAAGAACATGCTTGGCTATTGCATGGTATTCCATTACAGTGCCAACCATGGAAAGAGGTGTTTCCAATGATTTGCCAAGCACTGCTTTCCTTTGCTTGGCCAATGGTAGGCTTGTCACACTTGCCAAGCACATAACTCGATTGGCCTCCAATAACTTTCCAATCATGGACAGCTTGGCCACTGGTGATTTACCATGCTTGGTCCAAGCAAATTTTGCTGGTAGGGTAACGAGGAAAGTCTGTGCGAAAATGGCGCCAAAGGTCATGACGACGG